>JANTBZ010000005.1:80526-103688 GCA_024741255.1 Exechia fusca
TTGTACATCTAGTTTCTTCTCTGAAACGCACAAGTTGATTGCTTCAATTAACTTCGTACTCTTCCCTTATAAGACTTTTATGAAATCATCGAATTAGACTCGATGTTTGATTTTCCTCGAAGGACCGAGTATTATCAGGACCAGGGGTATGAAAAATGGACGAGTAATGCCTGAGATGTGTACACCCTGCGTCAGGTCATGTGTTAACACGTTGAATAGCAATAGTAACTACAGTTTTAAGATGATTGTTTTGAAATTATCTCAAATTTATAAGGATTTTTCCGCCCGTGGCCTTAGTTTTGCTACGTAGTATGTTGACTATTGAGTTGCGCTGACCGTTGGCAATCTTGTGTAAACTTGGACCATACTCGCTGAAGGGTTGCGTTTGAAGAGTCCAAAATTGTGTTTCATTTGAAGTTGACTCGTACCTCCAACATATCCCAAATTCAAAAATCTATCGCTTTCTTACTAGCAATAAAATGCTCTAGGCTCTGTATAATTTTCAAATTGCTATCGTTAATCGTTTGGGAAATGCGGCATATTTAAAATGTTTAATACTTGACCTGATGCAGGGTGTATTTAGCATTTAACGCAAATTAGAATAACGTATATATTGAACCGTTTTCCAGTGACAATCCGTCAATGTTCTTGAATAATATGGACGGTAGCATAGTAGCATCCAAATACATTTGGGCGGCCGTTAGGCAGTGTCCCCACAACTTAGTATTGCTCACTGGATAGCAGTGATGCAGTAATGGGAGCCAAGAACCGATAGGACCTCAGCCACAGCCCAACACTTACCGGCAACGGCGATCGCAGCGACGGCCGGTGATTCGCTGACGCTCGAACCGGCACCGGCGGTGGTGTTTTTGCTCGGCGCCGCCGGCACAGCCGACGTGGCCGATGTGGTTGCCGCGCCAGCGCTGGCTGAGGCGGCGGCGGCGGAAGAGGCTACTTGCGGCGATGAGGTTGACTGTTGTTGGTCCGGCTGCGGCTGCTGGTTGGCCGGCGCTTGCTTGTTGACCGTCGGCTGCACCGGGATGCCGGTCGACTGGCTCTGGTGGTAGCTGCGATTGTTCGGGCGCGGTCCACGATAGCCGCCACCGTTGCCGCCGCCGCCGTTGTTCTGACGGTAGCCGCCCATGTGGCCGCCGTTGTTCTGGCGATAGCCCTGGAACGGACCACCCGGACCGCCCATCTGCTGCTGCTGCTGGCCCGGAGCACCCTGCTGCTGCATCGGATTCATCATGTTGTTGCTGTTGTTCGGGTTGTTGCGGTTGTAGTAGCCACCGCCTCGGCCGCGATAGTTGAAGAAACTGGTGGTGGTGGTGGTGGTGAGAAATGAGAGTACCAAATTAAGCACGGAATCGATGAATTTATGGATGTTATTTGTCTAGAATTTGATTTGAAAACCAATAATATGAACTGCATCTTTGGTTTTACAATTTTGTAAAAATCGATGCAAACAACTGTATCTATATGAAAGTTAAAATATTGTACCTAAAGATGCCTTTAAACTGGTAAAAAGGCAAATTCATCATTGAATTCTTTGATGAATTTGCGTTTGCAACATATAAACATAGACATATTTCACCAGTGTAAAGGCATCTTAATACCACAACGCGTAAGAAACGAGCGCAAGCTGCTTTATCATGCCAATTTCTCGATTGAAAAAGATTCATGAAAATGCACGTCAAACCAGCTTGTTTGGTTTATATGAAGCTTTCGCTGTTTCTTTTTCTTACGCGTACATACAAATAGTGTACAATACAATATTGTAAAACAAAAATGTGCATCGCACGCATTGGAAAGAAAAATACCACAAAAAAACCGACTTACCCGCCACGACGCGCCGACACGCCAAACGTCTCGCTGTTGATCTTGCGCTCATGACGCCAGTCGGTGCGATTCTTGCCCTTGGTGCGATCGGTCGCCGCCTCGCACGAAATGCTATCGAAGAACGACTTGGTCTTGTCGTAGCACACCTCGTTGCCCTGCTGGGCCGATCCGTCGTCGTCCTCCTGCTCGTGCTCGCCGGCACCCGTCTCGTTGCCCGAGTCGTCCTTCTTGTCCGCCTCGCCATTCACCTGCCGCAAAACACCCAGAGAACATAACAATTATACCGCTTTCGGCAAGAAACGCAACCACCAGAGCTAGCATAACAAGCAGCGCGCACTAGAGTAACGAAAAAATGCCAATTTGCAACTGAAAACAAAACTCTACCTGCTCCGGCTTGGCCTCATCGCTACCACCAGCAGCAGCACCACCACCGCCCACCTTGAGATTGGCCAGTTCCAGGCGCAGCTCCTCAAACTTGTTGTTGGCCTGCTCAAAATCGTAGTCGCTCTCGAACTTGATGGTCGTCTTCGGCGGACGGCCGCCGCCCGGCTTGTTCGGATTGTTGAGCTGCTGTTGGTGCATGTTGTTCTGGCGATAGCCCCCCATCTAGCGATAGAGAGAGACACAGAGAAACGAAACCGATTGTTAGAATACCGATTGCCGATCACCCCAGCCACAATGCGTGTTCGCAATCATCCCGCCGCACCACCAGACACAAAACAGTAAACACGCATCGTGTGCCAACCGTCGGGGGACACCGCCTTACCTGGTTCATTGGACCACGTCCACCACGACCGCCGCCGCGGCCGCCGCGCTGTTGCTGGCCGCGCTGCATTTGGCCGCCGATGTTGTTGAGGGCGATGCCGCCGCCACCCTGCTGCGGCTGGCCACCGCGGTTCCATGGAGCGCGCTGCTGCGGCTGCTGATTGTTGCCATGGAAGGGCTGGACGCGTTGCTGCTGCTGCTGCTATTGGACCAAGTGGTTTGGGTGGGTGATTCGTGTGGTGCGGTTAGACACGTGTGTACATCGGCATGTGCGTGTTTGTGTGTGTATGGATATCTGTGTATGCAGCGCGCGTATAAACAAATCACAAAACAAATACACGCGCACAACTAAACACACATGCGCATGCAAATCATACGCACTGAAACAGAACAAATGGGAGAGGAAAGAAGATACGCAACGGGTCCAAGCAAAAAACACAAAAACGGCATGTGGCAAACGGAAGAATGTACGATCCGGGTCCAACAATCGGGAACAAATTAACAGAGTCACATGCAAGGTGCACTGGAGCACCCCCGCTTCAATGGGTATTCGTCTCTGCCATCGGCGCCACTGGTTTGTGATTAGCATTTACCCGTTTTGCTTCCGGGTTTGCGTCGATTGTGGTAGTGCTCGCAACCGGTGCCTTGGTCACAGACGTCGTTGTCGTTGTGGTCGCTGTGCTCGCTGCGGTCGACGCCACCGCCACCGATGTCGTCGGGCCTTTGTGCTTCGCATTGGTGGTCGCTACTGTGGTGGTGGTCGTCGTCGACGTGGCCGCCTTGAGCGCATTCGACGATTTGGACACGATCGTCGTTTGTTTGGCGGAGGCGTTTGCATTGCTAGCGGAGTTCGATTGGCTGTTCGTTGTCGTCGTCGTCGTCGTTGGCTTGCCACTGTTAGTGCCGTTAATGTGTTTGTTGCTGTTGGACGACGTTGTTGGGACAGATCGCTGAGCGCTCGCACTGTTGGCCGACGACGTCGCGTTGTTGCGACTGCGATGCTGCGATGCGTCGACAGAGGACCGAACATTGTTGCAGTTGCGACTGCTGTTTGGGTTGGCCTTCTTCTATGCGCCAGCAGTTGCGGTTGCGTAGCGGTTGCACGAATACACACGTATAGTACACAGATTGGATTACAACTTGGACACAACACAACGTCGGACGGACGGACGCACGACACAACACTATCTACTACCGCCACGCACACACGCACACACATTCATTGCATAGTGCACAAAACAAACAAATACACAATCCGAACGCACACGCGGACGCATTTGATAATGTGTGCGCAGGGCGCTCTGAAAAGGGGCGCTGTTCAATCATGACGTGCGATCAGTATTTACCTGCATGCCCAGCTCGGGACTCTTGCGCGAATGCAGGCTGATGGGGGTCGTCGATCGCGATCCACCGCCAATTAGGTCGAGAACAGAAGCTGTGAAAATAAATGAACGATTAGTTAATCGAAATATGCAAAGATCATGGCAGGTTAGTTGAATACGGAGTTAGTATATTACGACCTAGATTCACGACCAATTCACAGATGAATCGACAGAGTGGACAATGTTTTTTTCCTACTAATATACTATCACGAGTTATAGCTGTATATACGACTAGCACAAAATTGATGCACAAGCGCACTAACTACAAATATAGTCATCGCTGATTTCCACACCTTGGTCGGGGTCTTCGAATGCGGTCGCATAGTTCAACGAGCTGTTCAAATTTGCCACCGCCAGCATTTGTTGCTCTTGCTGGCTGATCTGCTGACTGAGAAGATGCTGCTGCATCAACAGCAGCTGATGGTGTGCATGCATTGCGGCCGTCGACGCATCCAGGTGCATCAGGGCCGCAACACCACCAGCAGCAGCAGCACTACCTCCACCACCATTCACCCCAACACCATGCAAACCCAACAAATCACCACTCGCCGCCACCGGCCCATCGCCACCGGCCTCTGCATCGAATTCGACACCGTCGACAGCGTCGCCGCCGGCGCCGCCGTTCAACTTTAACTGCATCAACTCACTTGTTTGCTTCTGCTTGTGCAGACCGGACATGTTGGCGCCCGGCGCCATTCCGCCCATGCCGCCCGGTCCCAGCGGACCGCCCAGACCGCCCATCGCATTGAAGCCGCCCATGCCGCCCGGACCGGCGCCCAGCATACCGACGCCCATGCCGCCGCCCACCATTCCGCCGCCCATGCCGGCGCCCGCGGCAAAGGCGCCGCCATAGCCGGCACCGCCACCCATGCCACCGCCCATCATCGGACCGCCGGGACCGGCGCCCATGGCACCCATGCCGGCGTTGCCGCCGCCCATGCCCGGCATTCCGGCGCCGGTGATCTGAATGATGGACGGATCCTGCGGCATGGCGGGCACATTGTTGACGACGCGAATGTCCTTGATGTCGCTGCCGCGGAACAGGATGTAGTCGTAGACGAGGTTCTGCGGCGCAATCGGGAACTGCGACTCACGGTCCTCGGTGCCGTACGATCGAACTGCCGGGGGTGGTGGGGGGAAGCGAATTGAAATATTAGTATTGGCTTGGTATTCATGTAGTGGACTCTGTTGTTGCGGATGTTGTACTTATTATTTATTATGTACCATCTGTTACAGCGCTGGCTGTGGCGTGTATGTGTGTGTAAGTTTGCGCGCGCCTCAATTCGTGCGATATGTGTGTGTGTGTGTGTGTGTGTACGAAACTCTTCGGCGCACGAGGATGGCGATCGGTTGAGGTTATTTTCAACCACCTGTTGGATAGGATCCTTAGATTTCCATACAGACGCGAATGCGCATGCGGTCCTAATCACACTGCAAGCATTCTACGTAAGCTCTCGATCACAACACACATGCCCCATTTATCTCGCATCCACCTACACGCACACATGAATGCGCCTGTATTGCACAGGTGGACAGAGCTGGCGCCCTGCTCTGCGGTTGTTGCTCAATCATCGGCAAACAACAACAACGACGCGCACAGCGCACGCAACCATGTGAACTCTGTGTACGCGAACCGATGGCTCCGCAGAAGCGAATAAAACATGATGGTATGCATGAACAGTTAGATCCCGAGAAACACGAGGCAGAGCAGGCAGCTCACAAGGATATGATGCGCAAATCTCACCCGTCGAGATTGCCCAGGTGAGCGTGCAACAACAAACTCATCAAGTATGTAGAGCCTGAATACGAACTCTTTGGCACATTGGGCACATGCGGTCCAAGGCCTTGCTTTTGCGGCCTGACGAAGCAGATTTTAAGGACATGCGCGTGTTCGCATTGACCCTGATGTTGATGCTGCTGGCTGGTTCTTGTTGTTGTCTCTGAGGTGGCGAAAGCGTCGCGCACGCACACACACACACATAAAAACGTACACGTACATCATCGAATCATCATCGTTTGTTCGATGATACGACAACAACAATGCCGAAATAGAAATCGCACGCACCACATACACACACACACACACACACACAGCCTCAGGCCTCAGGGAAGCCGCCGCCACACACACACACATTTACACGAATGACATTCTTTTCGCATTAAACTCACACACACACACATGCATAGCCAGCCTCACGCACTTGGCCAAATTAAAGGGGGGTCATTCTGCCAACAACAACAATAAAGAAATGAAAATAATTGCATGCACCGGACGCATACAACTGTCGCACGCACACACTCGCACACACACACGTAGAAAACACATACCGTTGGCCAATGCAATGGTGCACTCGGACGGATCGACGGTAAACAGGCGACCCTCGTACCGAATATCCGCCTTCGAGATCAGGCTAATCTTGGAGCCCAGCTCCGGCATTCCGGTTGCCATTTTTGGTGTCTGGGGCAATCTGCTTACACGCGCGCACTGAATTTATACAAAAGATAATCGCTGTGCTCGGTGTCCGATGGTTTCTGCCGTCGCGATATTTTATAACTGCGAACTGCGACGACACGACGATGACGGCCGACCACGACGACGACGATGATGGTTCGTGGTTCGCTCAAACCGAAAACACACGCGCGCGACGACAAGTCTCTCGCGTTTGCGCTGCTGCTGCGTTTGCTCCGCGTTGGAGTTTGGAGTGAGTGAGACGTGAGACGTGCGTACGCGAAATGCGAATGCGCCGGGAAACACAACCGTTGGCCTAAGCGCCTGGAATCGAAATGAAGGACTCGCTCGATCGCTGGTGCGCTCGACTGAGCCTGCGACCGGTCTCAGGTGATTGCTTGCCTTTCGCTCACAGGAGACGGGAGCTGCTGCTGACTTGCTTATTTGCGTTCTTTGTGGCGAAACGCAAACACGCGACGACAGCGACACGAGACACGACGTCTACAGCAAAAATGGCCGCGCGACGCGCGAGACATGAATGAGAAGAGCGAACCGGTGGAAATCGGACTCGAGAGCGCGTTGCCAAACTAGACAGAAAATCGAGTATCGAGTGCCGTTTTCTTATATGTTTCCCTATTATTAAATTTTCCTATATTAGAGAAATATTTGTTTTATTTTTATAAAGGCATTAACTATTTTTAATTCTTGCAATGTCTACTTGATTTCTTTGTTCATTATATAATTAGTGGTAGCGCACTTTCACCGGGGGTGCGTTCGCGTAACTATATAATTGCTGCAAATTTGGCATTCCTATTTACTATGCGAAATGTGAGGTTAGTTCGCCCTGTCACAATATCCCCCACATCCAATTCTCACTCAATACATGCACAACTCGCTGACATATCCACGTAAATACACGAATGCACGGCCCAGTCGAACAAACGAACGAGTGAGAGAGAGCCTTCGCACGCGGGCCGCACGGCAAATTTCCAAATCTTGCACCCAGTTTCGTTTTCGCGCGGCAGATCCGGCAAAACGGGCCCCCCATCTGAAGCCGCCCAATTCAAAACAACACGCATATACACACACGACCTTCTACCTTCGAACTGTCATCACAGCCACACACACGCAAATCTCTGTCGTGTGCCAGTCGAACTCACACGGTCTTTTTTCGTGTGTGATTGTGTGATTCTTCACGTCATCGAGCTCGCGTAGAACCGATTTTTCTCCGGCCCCATCCAAAACATGGCTGCGACACTCGGACGTTTCTCCGGACTGCTGAAGTCCGGCAACAAGGCGACGCGGCAGCAGGTTAGTTGGACGCTCCGGAACGCTTTTCATTCAGCACGTTTCGGGGCGACGATGAGCGTCGATGCTGGTGTTTTTGTGTGCGCGATGCTGCTGTGCGCAATTGTGACACTTGCCCACTTGGGAGCGGTTGGAATTGGCGGAATTTTCAATTTTGCTCCAATGCCAATGTGCAGCTACGGTTCGGGATCCTGTCCGCTGGATACCTTAGCATATCCTGCAACAATTTGATTGGTTTTCGGAGGAAAATCTGTATTGTTATGTAACCCCCATACAGTTGTGCTATTGCCGCTCTTGTGTGCGTGTGTGTGTATGTGTGTGACTGTGTGTACACTTCACACACGCACAAATACTATGATGCTTCGACATGTGAACGACTGTGTGTGTGTGTGTGCGTTGTGTGTAGCGTCAGCATTTGGAGCATGAATTGCGAACGAATGCCATTATTTAATGTTTACATATTCCAACGTCTCCCTCATTGCAGATCAACTGCCTGTCGACATCGGCCAAGACCTGGACCAATGGTCAGAAGCGGGTATGTGTGTGGTGTTTCGATTTGTTTTGCTGCCCAACGACTGTGAACCAAACAAAGTTACATAACTTGAAGCTAATATCTCTCTCTGTTTCTGTCTGGCCATCCGATTCAGCTGTTGGCGACCGTCGGTGCGGTTGCCGGAGCATCCGGTGCGCTGTTGTACGCCCTGGACTCGTCGGTGGAGGCGTCCGGCAGCGAAGTGCATCCGACCAAGCTGCCGTGGAGCCATGACGGCGTCATTTCGTCGTTCGACCACAGCAGGTGAGCGACAGCGGTTCGATTGACCCAAGCCGTTGACAATAATGAACCTTGTGTGTGCTTGTTTGCAGTCTGCGTCGTGGCTACGAGGTGTACAAGACCGTTTGCGCTGCCTGCCATTCCATGCAGTACATCGCGTACCGTAACCTGATTGGTGTCACGCACACCGAGGCCGAGGCCAAGGCGGAAGCCGAGGGCGTGATGGTGAGTCCGAGCATAACATGCGATTAGATTTCCGGTACGATAAAGCGCCTGTTTATTCTGTCCACACAGATCAAGGACGGTCCCGACGACCAGGGCAACTACTTCGAGCGGCCGGGCAAGCTGTCCGACTACTTCCCCAGCCCCTATCCGAACGAGGAGGCTGCGCGTGCCGCCAACAACGGCGCCTACCCGCCCGATCTGAGCTACATTGCGTCGGCTCGTCACGGCGGCGAGAACTACATTTTCGCTCTGCTGACCGGCTACACTGAGCCGCCGGCGGGCGTTGTGCTGCGCGACGGCCAGTACTTCAATCCGTACTTCCCGGGCGGTGCCATCGGCATGGCGCAGGTCATCTACAACGAGGTAAGTGCGAGCGGAGTGCGAGCTCCACCAGCTCCATGAACAATGTGCGATTGTAAATGTTCCTCGTTTCTCGCATTTTGTTTAGACGCTCGAGTTCGCCGACGGCACGCCTGCATCGGCGGCCCAGATCGCCAAGGACGTGGCGACGTTCCTGCGCTGGGCGTCGGAGCCGGAGTACGATGACCGCAAGCGCATGCTGATCAAGGCGGTCGGCATCTTTGGCTCGCTTATTGCGCTGTCGTACTACATCAAGCGCCACAAGTGGGCGGCGATGAAGTCGCGCAAGATTTTCTTCACCCCGAAGAAGTAAGGAGCTTCGTCGCTCCAGCGATTACGTCGAGCATGATGCGGTGCTTGTGTGAGTGTGTGCGTGGGAGGTGGAAAGAGGGGGTGCGTTCCGGGTGCAACGACGACGACAAAAGTGTGGCACCCAAAACCGACGACGATTTCGACGACGGCGAGGATGTGGTGGTGCATGATCGTGGGGATCGGACCGGTGCGAGCGTGCGAACATCACCAGCAGCAACAGCAGCCGCCGCCGCCGCCACAAGAGTCCCAGTCAAGAACAGCAAATGGAATAAACAACAGCAAAACCTATAACCGAAATCGACATCAAAGCGCAATGCGCACAATTGCGCTTCGCCAATGCAATTAATTACACATATGACCACAGACCTCCCAATTATTATAATTATTATTACCAACACTACCAAAAACGGACACAGCACAACGCCGAGTGTGTGAGTGGAAGATTTAATCGCGACAATATTGGGGACGTCGCTGCTTCGTGTCATTGAGAAAGGCCACCAAATGGGGAGCATCGAATGAAACGGGAATAACGATCAATAATTTTACGAAGCAATTCAATTGAGTGAAAAACGATTTGATGTGTAATTGTACAACCCTGCGATTGGTAGCCGAAAACAGAATAGAGAAAATATATATGAGAGAAATCCGCGAAAACACATTTGACAGCTTTACTCTTCTCTCGGATTTGCATTCTCTTGAATTCGTCATCGACTCTAGCCAATTTGGTGCGAAATACTCGCTCTCACTCTCACTACAGTATGTTTGTGTGTGTTTTACGCTGCAAGTTGGTTCTTTGCAACTGCCAGGAAATATAGTTTCTTATATTATTATAAACCGGATATTTGTATCGGCCCTGCATGGCAATGGCTTTATAATAATTGTTCAAATAACTTATAAAATACTAATACTCTGAATTTATTTTTTCAACATTTAAAGTTGCCAAATTCACAGTAATTGTGTATACACACAAAACTGTCGATCGACAAGTATCAGAGTAATTGCGGTTCGGCGAGTTTGCCAACTCTAGTTGCTGCTGCTGCGCTGCTGCTAGTGGCTCGTCGCAGATTCACGCCATCAATTTTCAATAATGGCGAACCAAGCCACAACCGGTGTTGGTAAGATAATTTCCGTACAAATTACAGCGCCCCCCTGAACCACGACCACCATCGTGTGCGACCGCGGGAGGCTCCGCGCGATCGGTCATCGGTGCGTGGCGGAGGGCGAGATTCGCGACGCTACGTAGCGATGGAATCTCGCCCATCGAATTGCTCGAAAATAACCTCAGAAAACGACGACGACGCCGCCGCGGTCGTCTTTTGCCAGTGTGTGTGTGTGTTTTGTTGGTGTGTATGCTGACTGTCGAAAACTTCCAGTGTGTGCTTGCAAATGTGTGTTTGTGTGCGTAATGTTTTGTGTATGTGTATGTGCGAAATGTCTTCACTCGCCACACTGCCCCCAAATCGGTGTCGCGATGGGGGTACAACTCGCAGAACACTCACATCCAAAGACCACTAAATGCTATACTCTACTATATATATCAACATATCAGACATGCAGCATAGGGCGTAATTCGCAGTCCTTGCGTCCAATTGTGGGGTTCGCCACCGCGACGACGCGTTCGCATGTCGTTCGTCTTTGGCCGAAACTCTGATTCACACACACATACCGCATTCGTCGTCTTTGGCGCATTCCCTGCGCACACACACAAGTGAACTGCATGCGAAGAAGCAGCTATGCGCTACACACACATGTGTGTGTGTGTTGTGTGTGCATGCGCTTTGGTGCGCCGCCCTGCCGCCGCATTATTTGTTTGCCAGTGTGCGTGCGTGTTGTGTGCATGCGATTTTTGTGTCGCATAACTTGCACACTCACGCATTATAATCTGCTTAGCGCAATCTTTTTTTCGAGTACGCGCGCGAGTGTGTGTGTGTGCGTTTGCTTCTTCCGCCGGGCCTATATGTGCATGTTGTTTTCGTTCGTTATTGGTAAATTTGCCACCAGACGCCACAATACCTGCAAACATGCACACAGCACTCGCAACTCAACACAAACACCTCACGTCCAACGACGCGGGTTCGCGACAACGCCGTGCAAAACACAAAGTGCAGCAGCAGTCGCACGACGACAAAACAATAATAGAGTACAAGCGTACATACACTATCGCGCCTTGTGACGATCACACGATGCGATGCGCTGTGCGCTAACACAATTTGTGTACGCGGTGGGTTGCGATGACGATGACGCAAATCTATAAACCAACTCCGCTTCCGTTCCGCAGTGGTGCCGCGCAACTTCCGGCTGCTGGAGGAGCTGGAGCAGGGCCAGAAGGGCGTCGGCGACGGCACGATCTCGTGGGGCCTGGAGAACGACGATGACATGACGCTGACGCACTGGACGGGCATGATCATCGGTCCGCCGAGGGTGAGTTGTTGGATGTATAGCAGTCGCGCGACAGTCCGATCAATCGCGTTTTTCCTTTCGTCCCCGACAGACGCCGTACGAGAACAGGATATACTCGCTGAAGCTGGACTGCGGCGAATCGTATCCGGACGAGCCGCCCATACTTAGATTTCTATCGAAAATCAACATTAACTGCATCAATCAAAGCAATGGACAGGTAAGAAGTGGCCACACTTATTGACAACATCCAACATCCATTTGGTCTAACGAAAAATCAACCATCCGCAGGTCGACCACAGATTAGTGCCGATGCTTACGCGCTGGAATCGCGAGTACACCATCAAGTCGTTACTGCAAGAGGTTCGCCGGATTATGACAATGAAAGATAACCTGAAGTTGCCGCAGCCGCCAGAGGGAGCATGCTTCTGAGGCGACGTTTTCGTGGCGACCAGGTGTTCGGATGCTGCTGCTGCTGCTACTGCTTCAGCACTCGGCTGGAGACTCTCTGGGCTGTGTTCGTTTGGTGATGCGCGTAGAGATCGTCGTTGGCGGTTTGTGCTTTTTGGATGTGAATGGATGGATGTCGAAGCAGAACCACATGCACGGCATATCGTCAAGCATTCCACGATCCGATGTTCACAACCATCGCGCAAACGCATGCGACAACGAATCCATCACCACTCGCATACAGCAAGCGGTTCTCCTCACACGTTCACACATACACAATTCAATGCTATCGCCCCAACACAAAACATACACAGAGGAGGATGAAGGAAGAACATGAAGATGGTCACACGTACACATGAAACACAATAAATGTTCTTATAACAAGTACACCTTCTCACACAATACATATAAAAATATATACGGTTGAATGTCTTCAGACACAGATCAAATCCATACAAAATAGTGTTTGTGTGCATGTTTTTTCACGCGCGGTAATATGTGTATGTGTGTGACGGCAGATAAATTCTCCTCTGAATGCAACCCGATCACATGTCTGAGAAAATCAATTCAATTCCGAATACAGCCAGCCGAACCGTTATTATAACAATTACCCAGAACACGCCAACTTTATTGATTACCGCGCACACAAAACATAATTGTGAACCAATTACTTGAGATCCATATTCGCGATGCACTCCCATTATTGCTGAACATTTAACCACGGTGGCCACGCTATAAGCTCCGCATTACACGTCTCCTAAACAAATTACAACTAAATATTTATTCGTCTGATCGATTTAATTTTACTGTAAACCTACAAGCAATTGATCGATTAAAACTCGCATGGAAAATACAATCTTTACCATACGTAGTGTTGAGTTTGTGATTAAGCGTGGACTTTCTATCCGTGAGCACTTTCCAGCTGCCAAATAAATATTGGCGATTGCGTTCAGAATATACATTTTGGTGATCGATCGAATAGTTTTGAGTGAATTGAACAAAAAATGCAGCCAGTAATACACACACATAATACATACAGTTACATATTAAACAAGATACGAAAAACCATACGAAAGCACACCCCCCATTACATCCGCATATAATTGTACACATTAATTATTATTATTACATATTAAACTACTGAGAAATAAACATAATTCTGCTTTTATCTCATGTCCATGCGGTGGCGGCATTGTCATTCATCCGAAGACTCGTTTGGATTTAAGATTTCGGTTTTATTGGAAATTTAAACGTACAACGTATACAAAATAGCTGAATGAGTTATAGGTCAACTTATTGGTGTGAATTATGTTGATGGAAATTCTTACCTTTTTGGAAACGTAAACGAACAAATCTATAATTGGTGTATAACAGAAAACGCACATTTACCATAACTCGTTCACTTTACTTCAGTATGTGTGTGTGTGTGTGTGTGTGTGGGTGTCTGTGTGTGTGTATGTATGTGTGTGTGTGTCTGTGCGTGTACAGTAGAAACATACACCCCGATCACGATCGCTGTCAACGCGAGCAACGTGATACTGTATTCTGGAACATGATGTACAATGAGTTTGGTTGTCACCACACGGTCTACGTGCGTGCCTGTGTGTGTGTGTGGGTGGGTGTCGGTCGGCCGCAGTGCGGTAGCGTCGGCATTCCTATCTTCGCGACTTCTTCGGACTGCGATGGTGGCTGCTGCCGCTGTCGTCCCGCGATCGTTTCTTGTCCTTGCTGCTGCTGCTGCCGCCGTGCCGATGCGATGACGACGACGACGACTTGTGCTTGTCGCTGCTGCGGTCCTTGTGCGAGGACGAGTGATGCTTGTCCCGGTGGCTCTTCGACGACAGGCTAGAGAATCAGGATGAAACAATGCATGTTTAGTAACGCGAAACTGGTTTTGACAAAGCCGCAATACACTAAGAAAGCACTGAACCTTCGAGATTCCTTCGAATTTCCTGAATGCCTCTCGTGCCTCTCGTGTCGTTTCATGTCACGACTGTCACAATTCCATTAGATTCGTAAGTAAGTCGATTAGAAAGTGGTTAGAATAATGCCTTCAAAATCTCGTTTAACTCTAGTCTTTACCTGTGCTTGCTGGACTTGTGCTTATCGCGATCGTTTCGATCGCCCTTTTTGTTCTTCGAACTGAAATCCTCCTTGTTGAAATTGTTGTCCTCCTCGGCCGCCTCGCGTTCCAAATCCGACCAGTCCTTGCCCGACTCCTCTTCGCTGCCGAGTTCTGCGGATTGCACATTGAGAACGCAATTAGTATTAGTACACCAGCACCACCACACCACAACCAAAAGCACCGCCAAACTCACCCTCATCACTGTCACTGTCGCCCTCCGACGCCTCCGAATACTCCGAATCGTCATCCGACTCGTCCTCGCTCTCCAGGTCGGTCGGCTCGTACGCATCGTCCTCCTCCGACTCCTCGCTGCCCGCCGCCCCATTCTCGCCCTCCGACTCCGGATCCAGGAACGTCCAGCCGCCGTCCTCGAAGAAGCCCTCCGTGTCGTCGGTGATGGTCTTCATGATCTTCGCCCAGTTCAGCGACTGGATGCCCTCCGAGTACCGGATGTCGCACGAGTTCAGCCACTCCTTCACATGGTCGCACATGTTCATCGGAATCGCATTCACCATCGCGATCTTCTGGTTGTAGTTCTTGAACACGAATATCATGTCGAAGTTCCGCAGATGGAACTGCACGCGCTCAAAGTGCACCAGCTCGACGTCCTCCAGCGTGATGACGAACGGCGGCCACTCGGACAGATTGACCAGACTGCCGGAGGTCGGCTGCAGCAGCACGGTGCTCCGGTACGGCGCCCCGGGGAAGCCCAGCTCCTTGAACGGCGTATCGAACTCGACCAGCTGCTTGGTCATCGCCTCCACCTTCTCGCAGAAGCTCTTGAACGCCGTCTTCAGCTTCTGGCGCAGCTCGCGCTCCGCCTGCTCCGCGGCCAGATCGTCGCGGTCGTGCATGTGCTGGTGCTTCCCCAGATCGGTGGTGATTTCACCCACCTCCGTGTAGAACTGCACGTCCATGTGCTTCTTCTTGCCGAACATGATGGCGTGCTTGAGGTGGAAGTGCAGCAGGATGATCATCTCGCCGTCGCACGGCTGGAAGAACGCCGACTTGATGTTGTTGTACAGGATGTCGACCTTGTCGCCGCGCACAGACGTGTACCGGAAGCCGTTCAGGTGCGCCTCCAGCGCGCCCGTCATCCGTTTGGTCACGATATTGGGCCGGATGTACAGGTCCTTCAGCTTTGGGTTGCCCTTGTTCGTGGACAGCACCAGCGTGTCCTGCTTGACCAGGTCCTCCTTCTCGCGCTCCTCCGCCTCGCGCGTCTTGAAGCGCTTCTGCACCTCCTTGATCAGCCGGAAGGCGGTGTTCAGGTTGGACGACGGAGCGGACACCTGGCCCGGCTCGTGTGTGTTGATGCTGCGGTACGTCACCTCTTTGACGAAGATCGCGTCCGTCTGCGGATACATGACGCCCTCGTTGCGGCCCATCGTCGCGCCGGGATGGAAGAAGTTGATGCGCAGGTAGGTGTAGTCGCCCTCAATCGATTGCGAGATGTTCTTGATGGTGGAGATGTGGAAGGGCACCGGCACCCCGAACACGGGCAGAATAACCGTCTCGTACTTCTTGTCCACGAACAGCTTCAGCTCCTTCACCTCCGTCTCGCGCGGCATCTGGTTGAGGCTCTTGTACGACACCGTCGACTTGCGCACCTTCTCCGCCTCCTTGACGCCGCCCTGCTTCGCGAGGCGCTCGCGCGCCCTCTCGTTCATCAGCACCGCCAGCTCCTTCTGGTGCTGCTTGCGCTTCTCCTCGCTGCTGTGCTCCGAGCGCAGCTTCGAATCGAGAACAGTGGTGCGCTTGCCGCGGCCGCTCAGCACCTCTTTGCCCTGATCGACTTCCGCCTCCTCCTCGGCGTCCTCGTCGTCCTCGTCGTCGTCCTTGAGGAAGATGCCCACGTTCTTGATCTTCTTCTTGGACTGCGTCAGCACCGTCGCTCCGACGGCGGCTCCGCCAGCGGCTGTCGCCGCCGCCGCATCGACCACCAGCACCGTGTCGCCGATGAACAGGGCGTACACTTTGCCCTCCTTGTCGGACGCCTCCTTGTTCGGCAGGCCGGCCAGGCCGACGCACACATTGAACACCATGCCGCGCTGCACCAGCGCCGTGCACTTGGGTCCGATCAGCAGCGACGACTCGCGGAACTCGATGCCCATCGCCGAGCCGAACGTCTTCGTCAGGCTGTCGACCAGAGCGGGTTTCTCTTTGCGCGCAAACGCGAGCGCCGCCTCGTAGACGTCGCATAGCCGCTTGCCGGGCAGCAGCTGGCGCAGCACCTCCTCCTGCAGCGCGAGCAGAAAGTTGTAGTTCTCCTGCACCGTGTCCGTTGGGTTGACGAGCAGCGTGCGCACGATGTTCGAGCAATACGTCTTGTAGCGAGCGCCCAGCGAGCAGATGATGGCGCCGAAGTGCAGGTGGTTCTTGTCGCTGCTGACGCTGAACTTGAGGCTGTAGTTGCCGCCCGACTGAATGATGGCCGGATAGCACCAGTCCAGCTGCGACATGTCGACGCCGCTGACGTACTTTTTGTCGGCGAGCGCCGCCTCGACTCCTTCGGCCAGCTTCGAGTGCTTGACCTTCTTGTCGGCGTCGATGACCTCCATGATGTGATCCTTGAGGTACTTGGTGTACACGTCCGTCGACACCATGCACGCTTTCTTGATGGTCAGCACCTCGGACTCCTCTTTGGGCGCCATCAGGAAGGCAACGGCGACGCCGACATCGAGTCGCTCCAGCGAGTCGGCAGCGGCCTTGAGGGCGGTCTGCCAGGCCTCGCAGAACTCGCCGGGGAACGGGTCCTTGGCGAAGACGCCAATGGTTTTGCCCGCCTTGGAGGCCTTCATGATGCCGATGAGCGTCTGGAAGTTGGCCTTGTCTTTGTCCGTCTGTGTTCGGGCGAAAAGAGGTTGTTGGCATTATAGTCATATCGGTGATTTGATTGCGAAATGAATACTCACACGATCGCGCACGAGCAGCTTAATCGATGGCACGCCATCCTCCTTGTGACCCTCTGCCTGCCGCAAGAACTCGATCTTCTTCTTGCTGGACAGAAAGTAGATACAGTCGGCGGTGAAGACGCTGATCGTGTCGGTCAACTCGTAGCCCAGCAGCCATGACTGAAAATGGGAATCAAATCGGTTGGAAATTTGCGATACAGTACCTATAGGGGGAAGTTTTGCTCGATAAATTCGAGAGGTTATGTACATGGTTTCGAATGTTGGTGGTTGAGGAATCCAACCGGAATGAATAATTACCTGCAGGGATGTTGACTTGCTGTAGAGTGTCTCATCGTCGACGCCGACGGCTGACATCAGGCAGTCGACCTTGGTCAGGGATTCATCGTGCTTGATGGTGGGGTTCTGCAGAACAAGTCATACAAAATATTATCGATCGAAATATTCATGTGATTAGACTCATCGCACAATGTGGTGCAATCAATATTCCGCCCTAATCCGCCACCGCAAGCGATATCCCGAGAATCTGCGCGCGCTTTGTCCGCGGCATTCCTCGATATTGGACATCGCGTTCCCTGTGCCGAATTGTTGTTGTGGTCCCTGCGCGTGCTGCGGGGGCGAAATGTCGCTAAATTGCTCACCTTCCACTCGTCGTACAAACGGCGGACACGCCGGAAGAATGAGTCCTTATCCAGCACGATATTTGCCATGGCTGGATCGGCTGCTTTAGGCTGGCGGGCGGAGTCCAAGTATGATGGGGTTTCTGCGGTGTGTGATCTGCGGATTGAACGTGCTCAGCAACAGCCGGCCCGCGACGACAACAAACAAAATGTGTTTCTGCGGTTTCTGATTCTGCGCGTCGATTCGACGATTTGCGCGTAAACAGTGTATCAACATGGCGTGAATAGGGATGTAAGTTGGAGATATTTGTGCATTATTTGAAACAGATAATACAACATATATATACAACATTTCAGATGATCCTCAATGGAATGTTATTCCAATTTACTATGGAATTATTTTTAGATATGTAAAAAGTCGCTGTGAATACTCGAACTCCGGTTGGAACGAGATGAATATAGTTATCGATAATATTCGATCCAATAGTACATCCCTACAATAACCAAACGGAAGACAGAAGGCGGGAGAATGAAGTTCGATGTGAAGTTAACAGCACGCAGCAGTGAATGAGAGAGACGAGCTTGTCATCACAATCATCATTATCATCATCATCATCAGCATCTAAGTCGAATCTTGTTTGAGGTGTACACGAGGGGCGAATTACTCTGGTTTGTACACCGATTTCCGGAAATCTGATTGAGATTTCCAAAGATTTCCAAAGATTTCCTGTGATTCCCAAATATTTCCTGTGATTCTCAAAGATTTCCAGAGATTTCCGGAGATTCCAAAGATTTCCAGAGACTTTTTTTTACAAAGATTTCCAAAGATTTCCGTAAGTTTCCATAGATTTCCAATGATTTCCGGAAATTTCCAAAGATACCAAATGATTTCAAAATGTTTCTACCGATTTCTAGAACACAGCGATTTCCGGAAATATCTCGAAGAGTTCCAATAATGTAATATTTCCAAAAAATTAAAGAGATTTCCGAAGATTACCAAATATTTCAAGAGATTTCTTTATCGAAGATTTCGGAAGATTTCCGATGATTTCGAAAGATTTCAGCTTGATTTCTGAAGAAATGTACACCGATTTTCAGAGTGATTCGCCCCTCGTTCATATGTCACAGAGAAATATCAATCAAAACAATGGACAACAACAAAATACATTTAGGCCATCAGTACACTAACAACAACGGCGGCGACGACGACGGCGATTTATCACAAACATGAAAATAAGTCTGGTGCGGTGCGCGATTCCGATTTAGCGTTGCAATATTATTCCGAATGCAAGTGTGTGTGTGGTGCATTCTAATCGATTGTTTTGCATAATATAAGATCCGTGTGCGGCAGCGGCAATCGGGAAGTCAAGATTCAGTCGCGGATCTGGGATATCAGTCGAAGTGCGGTCGCGAAAGAATCTTTATGGTGTTGTGGCTGTGGCTGTGTGTGGGACACATTTCTTACTAGGGTTGGCAACGAAAACCGAAAAGCGAGACCACCAAATAAATAGAATCGCAATAAAGAGACACTCGGGCGACTACATCAGCATATATTATACAAATCCACACACGACGAACACACCCACAGATACACGCAAACAACACCATGTCGCGGAGTTTTTCGGCCAGTGGCAGACCGACTGGCTCGTCGTCGTCGTCGGCCAACGCATCCCACTCTGCCTCGTCCACCACCAGCAACTCGGCATACGGCGGCGGTGGCAACCAGCAGCAGCAGCAGCAGCGCTTCTCCATTCACGATGCCTTCGAGGAGGAGACGGACGAGGCGATTCGCGTGTACGGCAGCACGGTCATCTCGACACCGGTGCGGGCAAAGCAGCGCTCCGCCGACGACGTGACGATTCGCGTGCAGGACACACGGTAAGTTCGAACGTGGCAGCGTAAAGCAATTATATATTGGCGCAGGCTATGATGAACGGAAAGTTCTAATTACTATGTGGTGCGGGTGCGACGAGTCACCTCCTTGGGTATGAAAAACATGTATTTTTAACCTCTTTTAGGACGATACACTTATGTCAGCGATTGTCCAACTGTGTCTCGTGGTATTTTGTGGTATTTTCAAGTAAAGCCGTTTGGCAGCGATGTCGTAGGCCTTCAACTTCAATTGTATTGCGCTGTGATTCTAGATGTATATCGTTATTCTTATTCAAAATACTCAACCGATACACTTATTCCAGCGATTTTACAACTGTGTCCAGTCCGAATTTGTTTTCTGGCATATCTTGTTTTAAAATACTCGGCCGCGACTTCGATTTTCCCGCATGAGCTGCATTTTCGATTTATGAGCAATTAATTTGGGGACGGATAATAGTAGTAGTCAACAATTGGAGACGTGAATCGTTGATTTTGTCCCTGATAACGAAGATTTTGTGGTATTTTCAAGAAAAGCCGTTTGGCAGCGATGTCGTAGGCCTTCAATTGTATTGCTCGGTGATTCTAGATGTAAATCGTTATTCTTATTTAAAAAAATACACGAAGATTACAATCCAATAAAACGGACTATATAAAAGATCCGCAGCGGACTTCATCGGCATTGGAGTTTAGGCACCACGGAACTATCGAAGCCTATATTTCATGGAGCACTAGTCCCATAAAATGTATACAAATGTTCAATTATTTTCTTCGCCGTCTTGCCTCTCTTGTTGTTTCGAGAGAACGATTCCATACTTTGTTAAACCTGTCGATAAAAAGTACTGTAAGAACTGAATGAATCGCTCTGAAATTTGAAATGTGTGCCAAGGAGGTATTTCTCCACTCAAACAAGTGTTTTAAAACCAAACGCGTTGAAATAACTGACTGCTGACTGCACCTTATCCTAAACGCCAACACACCCACACACCCAAACACACAGAACGCTCAAGTACACTGACGACACGACGTCACGCGACAGCGACTCGCTGATCCAGGAGTACGGTCACCTGTCCGGACTGGGCGACGAGAACACGTACACCACCTACTGCTGGCGGCATCCGAAGGTGCGCGAGAACTGGCGCACGGTGTTGGCCGCCTTCGTGCTGCTGGTCATCGGCACCGCGCTCGTTTGCATGGGCATCTATGCGATAGCCGAGCCGCAGGGCGGCTCGCAGGGCGTCGTGTTCCTGATCGCCGGCTTCATCTGCTTCATACCGGGCGCCTACCATGTGGTGTACATCTGCTTGGCGGCACGTGGTTATCGCGGTTTCGATTTCTATCATTTGCCGCTGTTCACTTAGAGCGACGCGGTATGGTCGAGGACATCTCGGAACCCATCAGTCGGTGTGAGGTCGATGCGAGGAGGGCGTTTTTTATATTTTGAGAAAATTAAGTACACGCATATGTGTATACGCAATTGGACGTACACGCACTCACTCTCACTTACACATACTTTTACATACAACTCGCATACTCATGATGAATTGGTCTATCGCTAACTCGGACGGGTATGTGGTCGATCTTCATGAATAGATAGTATTGATAGTAATTTATATTATTATAATATTTTAATCGTAACAATTGCGCTCTCTACCACATCTCTAAACGATAACTCTACTACTCTATAATTGGGAAATGTCCAGCAGTCACACGGCATCGATTCAGTCATACCATATTTTTCGGTTCACCCTAATTGTGCATGGAATGTGATAGAAACACACACACACATCAAACACAACAATACACATTCACCCAACTCAAACCACGATAATTTAAACTTAGACACTCCGACACCAACTGAACCACCCAAAACACTCACACAGGTAGAATCTATCTAACGATACAATCATAAGCAGTTGATGCTCCCAAAACAATCAAATGGATGATCCACCAAAATCACCACCAAAAAATAACCGAATAAACACAACCACCACGATTACTTACATTTTACGATTGGTCTTTTTTGCAAAATGTGCATAATATTTTCCTAAAACAGGACACAAGAATCACACCCAAAAATGTATGCATGCTGCTGTTGAAGTTACGAACTATCTACATTGAATACAATACATAGATGCAAACAAACGCTCCATTCACAGAATGCCCTAATTTATTGTTATGCCCATGTCTGTCAAGGTTGCTGACATGCTGTATGCAAAAGAGCCGATGGAACGTGCTCAACCCGTGCCAAACGGGTTTTGGTCACACCACTTTGCCATTGTTGCTCCAACTAAATGCTGTTTAAATGGTAATTTAATGCGTCAGTTAGTTCGGTGGTCGCCCACGTGCAGTGCCCTGAACTTGAAACGAATGTCGCACACAACTGAAAACGACTAGAGTGAACCTGTGACCTATCCGCACACCGCTAAATAATCCGATAAATATATTCGAGCCATATTTCCCATCGACCCATCGCCACCATCATACAGCGAATTTACTCCGGAGGAATTTGTGCCTCCATACGCGTCAGCATTATGTTGCGGTCCGTCTGCGTCTTCGGGCCGGCGCAATTCACGCCCGAGCGCAGGCGCGCTCGCATGTCCATGCCGCGCATATCGGTCATCAGGGCGTGCTGCTTGTTCGCCAGATCCCGGTCCAGGCGCACCGCGTGCGCCTCCAGCGCCACGTACGTCGTTTTGGCGCAGTCGATCTTGTCGCTGAGCGCGCGTCGCGTCTGCCGCAGCCGGTGCACCTCGTTGCACAGGCCCTCGTGCGCCTCGTCGGTGCACAGCTCCATGCCGGAGCGCTGAGCGCGATTCTCCAGACGCGTTTCGGCCAGTTTGTGCGCGTCCGTTTTGTCGCGGTACGCCTGCTCGAGCGTCTTGATCTCGGCAATGCACTTTTCCATTTCGTCTCGAATCTGAAAGCGGGAGCGCGATTTCGATTCGCATTATTATATTGGCCATTGTGGCGGTTTCACTCACATATTTGCCGAATCCCGGGATTTTTTCTTTTGTATTTTTTTTTCTGCGTGACAAATTATTTTCAATTTAAAATAAACAGAGTGCGACATATTCTATGGAGCTTTGAGAATATCGCTTAATATGTCTTTTGAGTTGGAATTTTTTTTCTCAAGTTCGAGCAAAAACGAAAAACAAATAATTGTTGTACTCACTGTAGGGCTCTGGCTTTGAAAATCACAAAGTTCTCGAAACTAAAATCCTGAAGCTTGATGTAGCTTTTGGTCTGACTCCGATACGATCATTATTACACTGTGTCACAAAAATGGGGTCATGACATTTACCGGCCTTCTGTATAAACTTTTCTTACGTATTTTTATCTCCTAATCACGAATTCGGCAAAAAAAATTGGATCGA
>JANTBZ010000005.1:103788-118163 GCA_024741255.1 Exechia fusca
TATTATCACGACCTAGCTCCGACCTAGAAATTTCTGGCTAGGACCTTGAAATTTGGTTTCGTGAATCGGGGTGATTGGCTTGTGGGATCGTTGTAAGGAGATTTAACGCTATCGCTGCAATATCCGATTGTACCCACAACGTTGTTCACATGTTTTTTCGGCGTATACTCATCTGCTTCTAATTCGGATATTGTTTGCTCAATGGCAAGCTTCCCATGCAAATTGCTCGACACGCATTCACATCCCGTTGTTACCCTTACCACACACACACTCGTAGATTCGGGAGATGCCAACAGCAACTATGGCAACGTGCGCGCTGCGGCCGGCAACCGACCGGTCTCGATGCACACCGCCGGCAGTGTGAGCAGCTTCGACAACAATCACAACGGCGCCACAGGCGGTCAGCAGCAGCAGGGCGCTGACGATATGTGGCGGAACACGGGTGAGATTCGAATCGGTAAGTATTAGGCTCGTAACGCCAGACCAGCACCATGTCGAGTCCATGTCGAGTCAAGTCCAGTCCGTCCCGCTCTCAGTGAACGTCTTCGCGATATTGTCCGTTTCGTCCGTTTTTCCATATTTCCATTGTTTCTGCCAATCCCCTGTGTGTGTATGTGTATGCGTGTGTGTGCTTGTTCGACGCGCACAGAAAACCCGCCGCCGCCACTTCCGAACACTCTGCCTCCCGTCGGCGGCCAGCAACAAGCCGGTCGAGTCGTGTCCTCCTCGTCCGCTTATTCGCAACGTAATGTCGTCGGATCACCGGCTGGATCATCCGGCGGGCAGCAGCCGACACATTTCCATCAGCATCTGCAGCACAGTCGAGCAGTCGATGGCAACGGCAATAACGGTGCCGGCAGCGGCGGAGTGGCCCGGTCTTCGCAGCTGGTTAGCAGCAATATGCAGATGCTGCAACAGACGACAACGACGTCGACTCATCAAATGCCGCCACCCAACAACGCCGGACGCTATGGCGGCAGCAATGCCGCCGTCATCCGACCCGGTCACGTGGCCAACGTGCAGTTTTCGCTGCAGCAGAAGCAGCAGTCTGGCGCCAGCTCGTCGGCCAGCTTCATCCGCAACGAGCAACACTCGTCGCCACCAGCACCACCAGCCGGTTAGCAACTACATACAGCATCATTGATTGCGTATTTCTTAATCCTTTGTTTTCTCTCGAGCGCGTTGGCTACCAACTCGCAACTGATGCGAAGTGTAATCGTGCGCGCGTCTCTGTGTGTAGCTTTGGGTTCGTGGTGATTTGGTCCTACTCTGCATTCGAAAGAAGGCACACAACTTTCGATCAATTCACAGGTCGTCTCGGTGACCGCGGTTTATGGTGATCCCTCTTCTACTAGCCCAGCTCATTGATATAAACCATACAAGCAATTTCATTGGTTTTTCGTTATGAAAGAAAGAAGTTAAATTATGTCTTATAAATGAGAGATTTCTTACCAATTGAGTTGAGTTTCACTCTTTCGAGTCTGAAACTGGAGTTCAACTGATAAGGAGTTTCACGTTAAAATGTATGGAAACAAAAAGTTGGTACTTTTGTCATGCGGCGTTCAATGCAAAAAAAACATTGTTTCCTCGGCTATTTTGGCATCGGCGCTTCTGTCTCATATGCTCTGCTTAGCAGCATGTGATACTTTTCTTGAACGATTTTTGTGTACACGATAAACATTTATAAAAATGCATCAGTGTGTAATGTCTTGTTTAGTTTATATCAATGAGCTAAGGTACATATGTATATTATATGTCGCATACTACTAGCATTAGAATTTGTCGGTTATGGTATAACTTAGTAATTGATCTAACATATACACGTTTTTATCCATGTTGTATGTTTTCTATATGATGCTGGTTGTACTCGGATATGCGTATACTCATTCGTTTTTCCAATGGGCTTCCCCATGATCCCCGATCGTCATCAGGCTGGGGACAGAATCGATTCGACGGCCTGCCACAGCGGCCCATGTCGATGCCGATGGGTTCGGGGTCGCAGCAGCAGCTCGACTCCAGCAATGTGTCGCGCATGTCCGCGGAGAGCTCCAGCGAGAGCGAGGCGCACTCGAGCAGCGGCAGCAAGGCCGGAACGAATGGCAACAGCAAGGACGCCAAGGACAAGAGGAGCAGCATGTTCCGGTTTCTGTCGAAGAAGAAGAATCGTAGCAGCCAGTCCCCCACGAATTGATAGCGAGTTGCGATCGATCGTTTATTGGAGCGCGCCGCGACGAATGTTGTTCCAGGAATGCGGCATTTTTATGGATTCGTACTTGTTGAGTTGTTTTTTTATGTGTAACACAGAAATACCTAAATACGTGTATGCAATAATGGTTTACATGCGAAATAAACGAGAGTTAATATAAAATGCTGAATTGTTGAATGGTGAATGCGTTTCATTTCGAAGAAACGACCGATGTCACGCTGGTCTTACTCAGATGAATGGCTTTTCACAAAACCATTATTGAAGGTCTCAACAATTTTCAAATATAAAATGAATTTGCGCGAAGCAAAGATGAATCCAAAACGCGGTTTTTCATCTCTTTTCTTTCTAGTCATCTTCCGTCTCATTCTCACAAATACCATCGAAGTATAAGAAAAAAAGCATTTGTATGGCTTACGTATATTTGACATCCCCGAAAATGTTTCTTCTAAGCGATGTTGGCGACATCTCACATTTCGGCCAGACGTATAATTTTGTCTAGTGACAGCCGCACCGAGGGGCCGTTCACTCATGTATTCGGTGAACATTCTGTAGGACTGTTTTTTCGGAATTATTTGGAAAACGTAATTTTTATTCTTCAATTTTGTGTTGTTGGATTGTTGCTGGCTGAAAGCGACTATAGTGAACCGCCCTCGATTTTCACCTGTTCCATTACAAACAGCTGCTTCCTGCTTTATCAACAAAACTAGGTGTTGACCGTTGCCCTCGACGGCGACCGCGTCTAATTTAATCATGATTACTTCGTATAGACACATCGTGTCATCGGTATGGCCTGCATCAACAAACAACTGAGGTAAGCTCGCCGCAGACACCTCATATTCGCACATTTGCCAGAATCACACACAATTTTCCGTCACCGTCCCCGGAAGGCCCAACGCCAGCAATGGCCTCTGGCTGGCCGCCCTGGTGCCGCTCTGCTATGCGCTCGGCTACGCCCGTCACATCGCCAGTCTCGAACTGCAGTTCCGCATCTCGACCGTCACCTCTGCGGCCCTGTTCGTCCAGACGCTGCTCATGTTCGACGACATTGGCCAGTTGCGCAGCGGCGGCGGCCATGCACATCCGGACGTTGCCCGGCCCCATCGTCCGTGGCATTGGCGTGCGGCCGCTCGAGTGCTGACCGGCGCGCTGGCAACGCTGGTCCATTGGTGGTTCCTGAATCAATGTAAGTACATTCTAAAGGAATAATAACGTCCTTCTTTTATACAGAAATTCGACATGAGGCTTTAATATAAGAGGGTCAAATTGAGGTTATCCATTTTGACAAACAATTCATATGCATTTTCCTGGTATAACATTGCTGTATTCCCGATTCACCATTCATTTTTTTCACATCTTCTCCACCACTCGCCTTCTTCACACACAGACATCGGCTTCAGCGCCGCCATCGGCTTCGTCGCCCCTCAACTGTACGAACTTCTCTATTGGCTCACGCTACGCTGCCTGCCCGGCAACTTCACCCTCGGCGAAGCGGCCGTCGTCGTGCAGGGCTTCTGCCTATTCCTGCTGAACGTCGCGCTCCGTCTGCTCGACTTGGCCAACCATCCGCCAGCCACCGTGCAGCAGCAGATGACGCTCATCGTGCAGCTAACACTGCTCGGAACCACGGCCATCGTGGCCACCTTGCTGGCGCTTCCGCGACCGCTGCCGCGTAGCGTGCTCTTCTGGCCCGTTTGCCTGCTGGCCGGCGGTCTGGTGATGGCATTTCCGGTGAGTCTTTATTTCCCAAATATGACAGAATCGTTAGACATCTATCGAAAAATAACGAAAATTCTTCTGGAATCGTTGATGGCATTATTTTCGGTTCAATCAATATCCGACAACTCTAGGTGAGTCTGGCTGGCGCTACGGTCGCCACGCGACCCGCCATCGAAACGCTGCTGCGGTTCGTCGCCGGCGACGCGGAGCGCCTGTTCGCCCTGCTGCTGGCCGTCGGATTGCTGGGCCTCACTGCCGGCACGGTCGGCCTGTTTGTGCGCGGCGGCGGCGCGTCGACGACGCGCGTGCGCAAGTACTTCCATCTGCTGGTGGTGGCCGTGTTCGTGCCCGGATTGTTGTACCAGTGCACTGCCCTGGTGTTGGCGGCCGGCATGCTGCTGGCCGTGCTGGTGCTGCTGGAGGCGGCGCGCGTGTGGCGCGTGTGGCCACTGGACGAGCTGCTGCAGCGGGTGGTCGGTACGTTTGTGGACGTGCAGGATGCGGGCGGAGTGGTGGCGCTGACGCCGCTGTATCTGCTGGGTGGCTGTGCGGCGCCGCTGTGGCTGCATCCGAGCGGATGTGGCGTGGCGGACTGCTGGACGGGGGCGGATGGCGTGGGCGGTGGCGGCAGCGCAGTGATGGCGATGTCGGCGGGCGTGATGGCGGTTGGGGTGGGCGATGCGATGGCCAGCGTGGGCGGTTCGCTGTTGGGGCGGACGAAGTGGAGTGGTGAGTGGAATGATAACTACATCGGCAGTCGACTCGCAGACTTATACAATTTCTTGCCTTTAATAACTGACATGTATGAGAGGTACAGAATCAAAATTGAATCAAAGCTCCAACATAATTTTTGAGACTCATAATTTCATGATTTTCGTATTTAGGGGCATATGCTTATAAAATTCGCCGTTATCATTTCTAAACGACACTTTTTTTGTCCGGTGGTGATGGAATTTTGCGATAATTATATCAGAAGAATTATCGTGTCAATTTCAAACAGGCGACAGCAAGAAGACCATCGAGGGAACCGTTTGCGGAATTCTGGCGCAGGCGCTGTTTGTACCGCTTTACATGTACCTAGGTAACTAACACATAGAGAATCGACGATTTTAATTGATCAACGCATTTAAATCGCTAATTTCTCTCGCTCACGCAGGTTTTTTCCAACCGACACCGCTGAACGTCGGAACTTTTATCGCGGCAATCGTGACCAACAGCTTGGTGGAAGCCAAAACCGATCAGATTGACAATTTGGTCCTGCCTCTGGTGACCTATGCTATTTTGACTGTGGCGTGAAAAATAGTTGAATTTGAATATATTTTTTATAATGGCAAACCTAACTATGAGTACATCGAAATCTAGTATGTATATCCAAAATGCTATACTCTGGTACTCTGGTATCGCTGTATAAATTACAACAACATGGTTCGAACTGTCAAATACGAGGGACCGTCCACTTGTAATCGGTGTACGTTCGGTCAGAGAGTGAACCGCCCCTCGGTCGAGCACGCACATTTGTTTGGAAATCGTTTTCCTCGCAAAGTAAAATAAACACATATCGCGCCTTCTTTACGTTTACTATTGAATATATTTTCCTTGTTCCGCCTGCGCATATCCCAAAACTCCACCACACCATGGCCGCCCCCCAGAACGGCGTCTACGGCATCCAGTCGACGGCCGGCGCCGTTCCCGTGCGCAACCAGAAGGGCGAGCTGTCCATGCAGAAAGTCAAGGTCCAGCGCTACATCTCCGGCAAGCGCCCCGACTACGCCAGCTCATCGAGCTCCTCCGATTCGGACGACAACTTCGTCGATCGCAAACAGTCCGGGCGCGGCGGATACGGTCGCGATGCGCACGACGACGACGCCCATCCGATGGACGTGCACCCGGTGCAGTACGATGAGCGCGAGGTGCGCGACGATCCGCGTCTGCGGCGCTTGGAGCAGGCGCGCCACCAGACGGAGCCGGCCTCCGCATCGTCGTCGTCGGCCCGCCTCGAGCGCCGTCGTCACATCCACGAACCCGAGCTGGTGGAGTCCGCTTCCGAGGAGGACGACGATGACGATGGCGACCAAGCGGGCGCCTCGGCGGCGGACGCTCGCGAGCAGCAGCGCATGCGTCGCATCGCCCTCGGCTCGGACAGCGAATCGGACGGCGAGCTGTCCGACGATGAGATCGAGCGGCGGCGCCAGCGGATGCGAGCGCGGATGCTGCAGCAGCGCAAAGAGGAGGAGGTGCTGCAGAAGGAGGAGGAGGAGAAACCGGAGGAGTCCGAATCGGAGGAGGAGAGCTCCGAGTACGAGGAGGAGACGGACAGCGAGGAGGACAACGAGCCGCGGCTGAAGCCGCTGTTCGTGCGCAAGCGCGATCGCGCCACCATCGCCGAGAAGGAGAAGGAGGCCGCCAAGCAGCGGCAGCTCGAGGTGGAGGCGAAGAAGGTGGCGCGGGAGCGGCGCAAGCAGACGCTGCGACTGGTCGAGGACAGCGTGAAGAAGGATTTGGAGAAGCTGAAGCCGGAGGGCACCGAGCCGCACATCGATGACGTGTGCACGGACGACGACAACGACGAGGTGGAGTACGAGGCGTGGAAGCTGCGCGAACTGAAGCGCATCAAGCGCGATCGCGAGGAGAAGGAGACGTAAGTGTTGGTGGACTTTCCGTGTTATATTTTGATTGATCACAATTAATCCTCTGCTCTCCGCTCTGTTTCAGGATCGAACGCGAACGCGCCGAATTGGAGCGCGTTCGCAACATGACCGAGGACGAGCGTCGCTCCGACCAGCGACTGAATCCGAAGCTGGTGACCAACAAGTCGGTCAAGGGCAAGTACAAGTTCCTGCAGAAGTACTTCCATCGTGGCGCCTTCTATCTGGACGAGGAGAACGACGTGCTGAAGCAGGACTTTGCGCAGGCGACGCTCGAGGATCACTTCAACAAGACGGTGCTGCCGAAGGTGATGCAGGTGAAGAACTTTGGACGCTGCGGCCGCACCAAGTACACGCATTTGGTCGACCAGGACACCACGCAGTTCGACTCGCCGTGGTACAGTGAGACGGGCAACAATCTGAAGTTCCACGCCGAGAAGGGCGGCGGCATGCGGCAGGTGTTCGACAAGCCATCGTCGTCGAATCGCCCGAAGGCTAATCGAGATCAATAGGCGTAGAGTATAATTGAAGCAGTGCGCATATAGGGTTTACGTAAGTATGTATTTGGTTCGTAAATATAACGCAATTCAAATCAATCGGTAAAATGACAATTTGTGTCTCTCAATTTCTACGTGCCGTTCGGCTGTAATGAGTAGACGATGTTATGTTTGATTTTATGTATGAATGACTGAGAATGAAATTGTTAACAAATTATTTTCAATCACATCGATTGCTTGTATGCACAATAATGTGTTCATATATGAAAGATGAGGGCTTTTGGGCTTAGGGCGTGTTCAGCCACAAACTGATATATAAACAATAAACATCAAAGTGCTACTAACTATGCCGTGAACATAAATATAGCCATATATTTAAATAATTGCTTAGGGTGCTAAAAGAGGCGAGATCACACCCGCCACTCTACGCCCGCTGACACGAGTAGTGCACCACCTGTCCGTCGGGCAGCCGCACGAACGCGCTCTGTTGCGCGAAGCGCTTGCCGCACACCGTGCACACGCTGAGCTCCGTCAGCTGCACGGAGTGCGCCCGCAGCTCGGCGAGCTGCTGCTCCAGCTGCAGCGATTCGGCGCCACGCAGCTGCTTCAGCATCAGCGCCGCATGACGACGCTGCACCTGGTGCCGGAGCGCCTGTTCGAGGAAGCCGCGCAGCCGTCGCAGCGGAACGGTGCCGGGCAGCACGGCCAGCACAGCTTGCGCATCGAAGCGCGTAGCGTGCGCGTCGAGCAAGCGCAGCACGAACTCGGTGTCTGGAGCGGAGCGCACGTAGCGCTCGTGCAGCGGCGCGCCGCTCGGCAATCCGGCCACTGGCGGCTCGCGCAGCAGCAGCTCAACCAGCTGCACGTAGATGGTCTCGTTGGCCGGATCCGAGGTGTAGACGCGGTCGCAGTAGGCGGCCGCCGCGTCTGGATCACCGAGCACCTGGACGTAGATGGCGAGGCACTGGTCGTGGCGACGCAGTTTGCCCAGCACGACGGCGCGCTCCTCGAACAGCGCGCCGGTGGGCAGCTCATTGAGGATGGCATCGCCGTTGTAGTGCGCCGATGTGCGCAGAAATGTGATGAGTTTGTGGCGGGCTGCGGTCAGAGGCTGGTCGTCGACAGCCGGTCTCGCGGCCGATGCATCATCATCATTCGTTCGCTCACGCTGCTGCTGCAACTCCTTGACCCGCTGCAAATACTGCTTGATCAGCACGTCATGGAAGAACCCGTTCGTCTCGCGCCACTCATCGATAATGTGCTCCAAGTACCGCTCCACCAGGCCCTTGTGCTTGCGCAGCAAATAGTCCAGCACATCGGCGCGACGCACGCCATCCTGACGCACCGCATCGTCGGTGAACACCGCCATCCCGTCGTCCGGTTGCTGCTGCAGCACCCAGTCGGCGAACTCGAATATCAGCGCGGCGTGCTGGGCGCCGTCCAGCTGCAGCAGATACTGCACCGTCTGGTCGTGACCGGCCAGCTTCGAATTGGGCTTTGTCGATTCGGCCAGCAGCAGCTGCAGCGCTTTGCGATGGTGACCGTGCTGCTCGTACAGCAGCTTCAGTTCGCCCAGCTTGCGGTGCTGGCGCAGCACTTTCTCCGATTCATCGAAATGACAGCAGCCGCTGCGGATCAGCGACGAGACGAGCGAATCGTTCGTCTGCAGATAGCACTTGAGCAGCGTGGTGTCGATGATCGACTGCAGCTGCAGCAGATTCTTGCCGTAGCGCTTCGATTCGGCACTGGCGCTGGCCGCGCTAGCAGCCGTCTGGTCCTTGCGGTGCTTGGCCAGCTCGTCGCGCACATGGTACCGGGCGTCCGTGAGGAACGTGCTCAGCGCGACCAGACCCGTCTCCAGGTCGCGACCCTCCAGCGGCACAGCGAAAGTGCCGGCGGCGGCCGAGGGCGTCAGTGGCGTCGAGGCAGAGCCACCGCCGCTCGGCAGCAGGTCCGGAAACAGTCGGATCACATCGCACGGATCCGTCTTCAGTTCGGCAAACTCGTCCATCGACTCCTTGAACCGTCGGCGCGCGAACAAGTCGTACGCGTACGCGGTCTGAATGTAGTTGCGACGCTCCAGCTTCTCGTCCGGTGTCTCCGCCGAGATCTCCGTCAGCTTCAGCGCCAGATGGAAGCGCTTCTGCTGCAGCAGCTGCTGCCGCTGTCGCACCACGTCCACAGCTCGCACCGACCAGAACGTCGAGCGCGAGGCGGCAATCAGCCGGCCGGCGCCGGCGCACAGTAGAAAGTGGCCTTTGGCCACGCCACCGAGCGTCTGGATGTGGGTGTCGCGTTCGGCGTCCGTCGTCTTGACGCGTACCTCGAGCGCGTCGCGCGTCAACGCCACGACGTACGGTTCGTCCCAGACGAACTGCTGGATGGGCTGCGACCAGACGAACGAGCGAATCGTGTCGGCGACGGCGTCCGCCTGCAGCTGTTGCGCACTGGCGAACGCGCTGCCCGACGAGCCGCCCACCGGCAGCTGCTGGGCCGCTGGCGCAGGCGGTGTGCCTGTAGCACCGGCCACTGCGTTCAAAGACGATGCTGGAGTGGAAGCGGCAGCAGTCAGTTTCGGTTGCACGGCGATGAGCACCTCGTCCTTGGAGACGGCAAAGTAGTCGTTGATCGGTACGATGCACGGATCGTGATCGGCGGTGGAGCCGGTCGGGAACAGATTGTGTTTGGTCGGGGTGGTGCCGGAGAGCTGGGCGAACGCGAGTGGGAGAAAGAATGGACATTTGAGGAATGTATTATGCAAACATCGATCACACTACTCACATCAAAATACAGATACTCCGCTCGCAGTCCGACGACGATCGTCTCGTCCTGCCAGCGCAGCGCTCGCGGCACATCCGCCAAATCGATGTCGGCGGTGGGCAGCCGCAGGAACTGGTTCTTCTTCCAGTACCACAGCTGCAGCTTGCGCTTGACCGCGATGGCGATGCGCACCGCCAGCACGACTTCGCCGTCCAGCGACAGCGACCGGCTGACGTTCAGCGCAAACATGCCGGCGCCGCGGGCGGCCGCCACGCTGTGCACCAGCGGATAGTCGCGATTGTGGTCGAGCATCGAGTACACGCCGACCACATCGTTGCACAGCGCCACCAGCAGCTTGTGCTCGGCGATGCATTCCAGCTGGCGAACGGGCCGGCCGTTGGCGAAGTTCTTGTTGCAGTGGACGAGCTCGAGGTCGAGAATGGGAGCGGCCGCTGCCGCCGCCGTGTCGGATGTGCTGCTGGGATCTGCTGATGTATGCTGCGTTGGTGGAGCCGGCGGCAGAGATTCGGTTGACTGTTGATTGTTGATCTGATACACGAAAAGGCGACCGACGCGGGTGCCGATGACGACGAAATTGTCTGCGCACAAATAACACGCCGACGGTTCGAGTCAATTTTTGATGTCTCATCGAGCTGATTGTGGTTGTTATCGCACTTACCGTAGGTGGCAATTGACTCGATCTGCACCTGGATGTTGGCCGGAGCCGAGATCACGTACGCCTCGTGTTGCATATTGGGATCCCACCTTCTCGCGGTGATACGCCCGTTCAGCTTGCGAAATTGGTAAAACACGAAAAACACTCTACCCCCACAAACTCACAATTACAAGTTGTATGTTGTATGTTGTATTGCTCAGCAGTCAGCAGACTTATATATACAATTATATATATATACAATCGCATATACATATACTTATATACAAAAACCAAACAACAACAACAGTTATCAGCAGAAGAAAGTCAATTTTTATCACCTCTGCTAGAATTTACATGAATCGGATTCATTCGGACCTCGAACTCGAACCTCGAGACCTCGAGCCGTATTGATTCTGATCGAATCAGTACCGGGTATCGATATCGATCATATAAGTTGTCGCGGTCTGTTAAAATAATAATAAATGCCAGTGAGGTGCGTATCATAAACGTATTGAAAAACCGTTGGAAGTTGGGAAATACTCATTTATTGCGGACAATTTATGACAAGTAGCGCAGAAACCAAAGAATCGGTTGTCTTAATTGTTACGTCTAGATATAGTAGTAATTTTAAAAATCCAATGATGCAGTTTAAGTAAACATTCACAAAGCGATTTTTTATCATTTTCAAAATGACAATTTTATATTTTATTCTCTTTCATTTGAGTGTTGTATCAAGTCATTTCACTGCAAAGTTACATCCTCTCAACGAAACAAGCAGAATACCCGATGGTGGATCCACCAATATTGTGTCCGGACACAATATTCGAGTTACATACAAAAAATCTCGTGATTGGCTAATATACTATTACTCTTTACTTCACATGCATATAATCAAATGAAACAGAATGGAATTGTGCACAATTCAAAAAATATATGAAAATCGCGATAATTAGAAATGTCTACCCGATTCGTTATGAAACTCGACTCTCGACTCATTTCCATATTTTGTATCTCGATTGCATTTGTACCCGGATCCCTTAGGGATACCGCGGATATCGCAGATACCCGAAACTAGTGTCAACGAAGAACGACGAACGACAACTTAGGTTTTCCACTTCCCCGATACCCTGCTTCTTCTGCTTATGCCAATCCGCAATCCGGACGGACCGGACAAGCGTTCGAGTTTTCAGTTTTCATCCTCTGCCAAAGTAAAACAAAGTGAACATTTTAGTTTATAACATTTATAAACTTCTCTGGCATCTTTATCGCCTAAGCGTTTTCCGTCACGCGAGAGTATAATATCGCCGTGCTGTGCGAGTGTTATTTGTTAGTGTGTGTATGTGTAGCGTGTAGCAGTGTAGTGTGTGTGTGTGTGTGTAGCAGTGTAGTCGTATTCGTGTTCGTGCGAGCGTGAGTGCAGTCGTCGTCGGTTGTCGTGTGAACGTGCATTAATGCGTTTAGTGCGTGCGTACGGGAACCGGCTATTGAGAATTCGCGTCCATTGCCGCCAAGCCGCTGCGTCGAGTGCCGTAAAGGTGCGGCCTCCCTAACTTGGAGTAAGCTGTGTGCAAAAACATTTCGCCAACTTCCAGGTTCAGATGCGCGCATCGATACGTGCGCCAACAACAACACCACCAAGAAAAACCTATTCGTATGCACACACACACACACACACACACACACACGCATACACCCAAACAGTCACGCACACACACGCATCGCTTACGCACTCACACACACACATACACACTCATACTAAGAATTGTAAAAATCGTGTGGATATGTGGTATATATGCTTCGACCAACAGTTTCCCCCTTGGCGTTTTCATGTGTGTGTGTGTGTTATGCAGAAAGAAAGAGAGCATGTGTGTAAGTGTGTAGCATGTAGTTCGAGGTTTTAACTCCTATGTGTGTGTGCGTGTTTGTGCATTTGTGTTGTTCGCGCTGCCTGCAAGACGACGCGCCGTGTTTGTCGAGTTGACTTTTTTCGCGCAAGCAGATCAAATACAAGTCGGTTTGTTGAGTGTTGTGTGCTGCTAACAGCGCGTCAACGACCGCCGCGCGTCTCGCATTATTGATTCACCATCTGCATCACACTCTTCATTAGTGTTATACACGCTCTATGCATGGGGGGTTTCAACTTCAACACCCATACGCCATATATTGTTCCAACCGTCGTGCATACAAATCGTGCGTGCGCGTACACTGTTCGTCGCTCGTCGGTATGAATATAACGCTGCCGCCCCCCGACGCATTTGCCATCGTCGTCGGCGTCGCAGCGTCGTTGCGAGCCAGCTTTTGTGCGTGCGCGTGCCGTTTTGAATGAAATTATTTATATCCATCCACACACACGAACGGCACGAGCAGGCATAGTTAGTGCAGAAGAGCGAGTGCCGCGCAGACGTCGACGAAAGTTGCCATGCTCGCAGTGTGTGGAGGCAGCGACGAATGTGTCTGAATTTGTGCTGGTGTGTGTGTGTATATGAGTATGTTTCCGGAGCTTACATACAGCAGCACGGCTGCGCTTAGTGTCGCATACTTTGCACTCGTCGTCGTCGTCTGTCGTCCGCACAGTCAAACGTGAAATGTGCTGTCGCGCTGCCTCGACGACGGTGTCGCGCATCGCGCCCGATTAACTATGCTATATCAGAGCCCAACAACACACACACACTCACCGATTTAGTCACGCCACGCGTCTGGTATACTGACTGAGTCATCGCATCGCGAATCACGAATCACGACGCAACATACACACACACACACACAAGTGTATACATTACACGAGTACGCGAACGACGACGTTTCCAGTTCGCAAGTGCCTAACATGTCTGACGCCTCCTCCACTCTTCAGTCGTCGCATAGCGCAACATCTTGAGCCTTGACCACACCGCCAGCCAGCCAGCCAGCCAGCCAGCCAGTCAAATGTCCAGCGAGGAGGACAAACCGCCGGCGCCGCCCGTCCGGCTGACCAGCAATCGCAGCGGTGGCGGCGGCAGTGTCAGCAGCGTTGTCGGCGGTGGCCACGGCCTCGGCGGCGAACGCATCGGTGATGGCGGATTGCCGCCATCGGTGGACATGCGGCCGCTGCCGAAAGGTAAGTGTGGGATGCGGTGTACAAGACACTCATGCTTTGACAGAAAAATAACTAGGGGTTCTTGTTTTAGGATCGCCAGTAGAATATCCTGGAAATGAAGCGAACATGATTTTCGGTTCAGTGTCGGTACCTAATTCTGTAATTCTTCCTTTTTTGCCAACCCGAACGTTCAAAAATCACGAGTATTTTCTTTCGAATGATGAGATTTAGTGTGCAATTTATTTAGCTATCATTCGAGAATACATAAAGTGGTGGCACCATAATTACGAATGCTCACTAGTTTGTTAGACATGAGTGCATCTCGACAAGTTGAGGCCTCCCAGGGGGATATACTTTTTACAATCATATTTCCGTTTGCTATTTGTGTACCAAACTGAACAGAATTGTCTGGCCTTCATATAGCTCTGTATGCAGGATTATGTTGGAATTATAATTACGAACGAAATATGTTGTTTCCCAATATTACACAAGTTTCGTTTGTATGATTTTCGACGATTTGTCAATGTATAATATCATAAATAAAGCATGTTACACTATAACATTCACTGTGGATTTAAATTTTACCATAGAAAATGGCAATCTTGTTTCATGTTTCCATTTTGAACACACATGCACACATGTTTTTCTCACATTTTTGGATATGGTTTTCTTACCGAATACTATGTTTTCTGAATATGCAGTAAAAATCAACCATTTAAAGTCCTTAAATACACCCGATAACATGTTGAGTATTGTTGAAAAAACACTATAAGAACCCTGGCTGGCGATTTCTCGTTACTGGTTCTCGGTTCTAGATTTCCTC
>JANTBZ010000005.1:122680-147451 GCA_024741255.1 Exechia fusca
GTAGGAGCAATATTTTTTTTAGACATCCATCTGCTGTGTGAGTATAGCTCGAAAACATTTGAATTGTTTTTTCGTCAACGTGATCGGAAGATTCTTAAGATTTTTTACATGTAATCATTTCCTTTTGAAATATATCACAGTATCATAAAGGCTTCAATATTTGAAACCCTTGTATTCGTCACCTAACAATTTATTGATAATCCGCAGTGGAGTCAATCGATCCTTGCCATCAGAAGATGATCGATAAAATGTCAAATGAGGCTAGAAAAGGCGAAGAAAGTGGTTGCTCTCGTGAAGTAAAATCCGATGCTGTCGGTTCGCAATTTGGAAGATAAATTAGGTTTGCGATGAGAGTACAATGCAAAAGAAAACTGCAGCTAGACTAAGGTTCTATAAAGTGTATAAAATGCTGAACAGAGGCTCAATGAAAAAACTAATTGCTAAAAAGCGCACCCGTAAACTTACGTCGTTTTTTCCTCAGCCTCATACAAATGTTCTTTTATTTGTTTCTGGTTTGAGAGGCGATTCGCATGTGTGATGATTTTTGCATACCGTTCATCACTTGTTGGTCGATGAAACCGAAATATATATGTCAAGGAGTGCCTCTAGAAATGGCTCCGACCATTCATTCGAAAGCTTATGATGTCTAGTTTGTATGACCTGATCATCATCATGATTGGTACTACAACCCGTAGGTCTTGACCTTGAAGAGTAGCAGGGCTTCGTAACCGGTTTCGGATTTGAAAGATGACATGTGGTTAGCACATCGCTCTAAAGAGAAGAGTAACCCTAGGCAACATTTAACATCCTTCCTGTGGATCATCGTGTGGAGAAAAACCAAAAACGTTCACCCACTCCCGAGATTTGAACCTGGGACCTCCCGCTCGTGAGGCAAGCACTCTATCACCTACACCACTCAGACGACCTGTATGACCTGATAAGGCGTCGTGAAAACATAGATTTTCTAGGATTGGTTCGTACAATGATAAAAACATTACAATCGTAGCCAGGGAGGATAACCCTCCGAATTGTCCAGAGCTTCGGCCAATAGAGCGATATTGAGCTCTAGTGGAAAGGGAATTGAAGAAAGCGGCTGATGGAGGGTGTTACCAAAAAGCAAAATAACTTGGTAAAAATAAAAAATAAACCTTCTTCCATAATCCGTTCTATTTTTCAAGATTGCTGCTCAGGATCCTGAGTTATTGACATTTTAAGTTATGCGTTTTTCTCTGCCGCACTCCTCACTAGCGGATTTACTCACCTCTATTGCTTTGTTACCCCATCCCATTATTTGGCCGGTGCCGATGTACGCCACCGATGTGGGCATCTCGCCCCACTGAAAGAGAAACATGTAGAGTTAGTTCTGACATTTACAAAACGCGATATCTAGAGATGAAAATGATCTCTTAGTTTATCGAATTCACTAAATCGGCGCGAAATTGTTGTGAACATTAATTGGAATAGTCCTCGACCCACCTGCAGCACAATGTTCTTCGACACGCGACCGTGCGTGTTCACGTAGACGCCCTCGTTGTCGTAGCACAGCAGCAGCTGCATGCCATTCGAGTTGGGCAGCGCGACGATGCAGTGCGGAATTATGGGTCCCTGAGTCTGCAAACGATCATGGAAATGGAGTTGCAGTCGCAATTCATAATATTGAACTAAATACCGCTCGGACTTACATGCTTCGGCAGATACACATCGTAGACGGTGGCCGAGTCCAGATCGACCGCATGGAAGCCCTCCGCCGAGCCGTAGATCACCTTCAGCCGCGACTGGTCCTCGATGGTCAGGTCGACCAGCAGCGGTCGGTGCGACAGTTCGCCGAAACTCTGCGCGAAACGAGATCGAAGCATTGGCATTGGCGCAATGGGAAAATTGGGCTGAATTGCTCACCTTAAATGCCATGAATTTGTGGTAGGGCTTCGGGGCCCATGCGTAGATCTCGATCGAGTCCTTGAGCGCGATCACCAAGAACTTGATGCGCTCGTATTTGACGATCTTGAAGTGAACGGCGCCCTGCAGATCGCCCACGTTGATCCAGCCGTTGCGACGTTCGACTTGTTGCTGATTGGAATATCGGAGGAATATTATGGTAATGGAACTGCCTGGAAATTCACACACTAGGCATACACTCACATCGGACAGTCCATCGGTGCGCAGAATCTTCGACTTCAGCCACGACAAGTAGTACACGCGAACGCGGTTCTTCTTGCCCGAAATGGTCACCAAAATGTTCTGGCCCTCGAGCACCTCCATCTGCTGGAATCGGCGCCGCGAGATCAGCTGGTAAACCTGTGCCCCACAATCAACCATTCCACCAATTAATTCTCTGAATCGAACCACCTAACCCCCCGCTCCGGACTCACCTTCCCCTGGCCCGATCGATCCACCAGCATCAGCCCATTCTCGGTGCCAATCAGCAGATTCACGCCCCACAGCGCGGCGCACAGGATCTCCGAATTGAATCGCTTCTTGTACTTCCGGATCTCGGGCGTGTCACTGGACGCATCGTGCGACGTCGGCGTCACGTTCACGTTCACGTGGCTCTCGCGACGCGACGGTCCCGAACCGCCGGCGCCGAAGCCGAACGTCAGGAAGCTGCGCTGCTTCTGTTGGTTCAGGGCAAACGAGTGCGGATGCAGCACCACCGAGGCCACCGATGAGGTCGAAGAATTCTTGGTTAGTGCGTGATTCGAGGGGGAAGACACGGTGGCGCCGCCGGCCGCCGTGGAGGAGGCCGACGACGGCGACGCGTGCGGATGCAGATTGATGTTGAGGGGAGGATGGTGCTTGTTGATGGAGTTGAGGGGACTGTTGTGACGGGACGAGGAGGCGGAGGAGGTGGGCGAGGAGGAGGAGTGATGGTGGTTGGGATGGTGGGGATGGAAATTGTGGTGGTGGTGTTGGCCACCACCGGATTGGTGTTGTTGCTGTTGCTGCTGGTGCAGAGCGGACAACGGAGACTGGTTGGGCAGAGCAACGAACGATTTGGACGGTGTGGAATGCGCTGAACTGACGGCCGCTCGGTACTGCAACGACATCGCACATCAACACGCAGATCGGCAGATCAGAACAGAAAATCGGAAAACGAAAATAATAATTTTAGCAAATTGGCGTAGAGGCGTCGGTTCTGTTGAGCAACTGAGAGCAACTGATGGATACGACTAAAAATATAATGATAATCACAAACTGGTTGACTTGGTCTGCATGTGGTGTGCATGCAGCGAATGTAATGTAGATAAACGCAAACAATATATTAGTAGAAGTCTTATCGTTTATCGAGATTAAAATGTAGAAACAATGGTCGCTTGGTTATTGATTATTTTCATATTACTGATGATTTTGATGACCAAACCATGATGAGTAGAATTAGCAGCGTAAACGAATCGTCGTAGCACAAAAACCAAATAAAAAACCCGCGATTGGATTAGCGAATGAAAAAGCGCACTGGTGATTATGACTGTCAGTTGGCCGACACCAGATTGGAGAAAAAAATACGCCACCGAATGAGACCACAAAATATGGAGAGGATGAGCCACAAAAAAAGAGGATGAAGATAGACAAAAAACAACTCCACCAAGAAAAACCAAAAACCGAAAGAAATGCAAACACGCACATTAAATGATGATAGAAATCGTGAACTGAACAAAAAAGACGACGGCGGTGGTGGTGGTGGAATAAAAATACTTACTACAGATGTACCGAGTGATGGATGTGTTTAAATTTTGTACTTGCTCCGGACACAGAGTGGAAGCCGTCAGCTCAATGCAAATGTGTGTGGGTGGTTGATTTTGTGGTGTCGCAGGAAGGAGACAAAACACACAAAAATTCGGTTAAATGGAGGAGGCAGACGGACAGACGCAGCGCACACACACTCTCACACGGCAGACACACACATACACACACACACGCACGCACAGAACAAACACAGCGGCAGCAGCAGCATCGTGAAAACGAAAAACATTGATATAGGTGAAACGTGAGTTTGGCTTTGTGCATGTGAAAAAGGGGCCACACGCAAGGCGCGGATTTTTAGGGGGGCGGCTCGCCGGTGAGATGGTGGTCATTTGATCATTCGTGAAAAAATTGCACTGGCGCGAGTAGTCAATTGGACAAGGGTTTGGCAATACTTTGACATCCGAACAAAACTCGCCAGTGACAGGGTCACACACAAAAATGCGGAAGTCACGTGTGTGAATAATGAATGGCGACGCACTCGCGTATGCGCGACGCGTCACGCACGCGAAAAATTGCTAGCGATATTCTCGTGAATGATTCAGTGGGTCAATTGTGTTCAGCGCCACACAAAGTGTTCGAGAGTGCGCAGGTGAAAAATGCGATTGGCACAAAAAGCACATACCTCTTCGCTCGAAGACTTGTCGTGTCGGGGCGGCGTCGCCGGCGAGGCCTGGCTGAGGAGGTCGGGCAGGACGTTGCTGGTGCGCGTGCCGGGCGTTCCGCCGCTGCTGCCGGCCTCGGCGCGATTCTGCGCGGATGGAAAAACGGGCACGTAGCGCATCGGATCGGATTAGAGACACGCACACATCAGAATGGTAGAGTTGTGCGAAACGCAAACGAGTCATTAATTACAAACAGAGTAAACTGAGATTATGTTGTCGAGAGGGGGGTGTTTGTTGGTTGGTTAATCTGGAATACGAAACGAATTATTGTAATATGTATATAATCTCTAGAAAGCGGTTCGAGTTGAGTTGAGATCGCAGCTATATTCAGTATATTTGAATCCGAGAGCAACGAGAGAACTAGAATATTTATGTACACCACATAGCTTTTGGGATCGTATGTAAAGTCGGAGCAGTTCGAATTCGAATTTGCCACAGGGCATATTGTGAGTCAAATGGCAGAGGTTCATTGTAGAGAAAACGATACATTACAGAGTCGCTTTGCATATTCACCGAAAGTGTTTTTGGTGGCAATGTGGTAATGAAAAGAATATACAAATATGAGTAGAAAGGAAATCTCTACGTTATTCTGATGAACGAATCTTGAACACATGCACAATCCGAAATGGAGCGAAGAGAACGAGCGAGGTGGATATGTGGAAGTGGATTGTATATTTTACAAATGGATGATGTGTGTGTGTGTGTCTTGATGTGACCTATCCTAAATTCTCTGGTCATTATGCGGGTTAGTAAGGGTGGGATCAATTTGGACAACACATATTCCGAAAAAATACTGCTGATCAGTTCGGCTAACGAAAAACGATTAGTGAATACGAACGAAAACGAAACGAAAACAATAACGGAACAGAAAACCAAGAATACGGAGTCACGAGTGTTTGTTGGTTGGACAGAATTTCGAACATGTACAGGACGGATCATCATACAGACGAACGGATGGACGAAGGAACTGTGTGTGTGTGTGTGTTGGTGTGTGTCGTTGTGTGAGTTGTGCACGTGCGGAAACATGCTTCATTCCAAAACAAATGCCGTCGAAATGCGAATGGTCGAGTAGTCACAGGTGATGATGGATGCATAGCGTATTTTCTATAATGTTTATTCGCTGTAGATGATGATGCTGATGCGGTTGATGGCCGACGTGGTTGCGGTTAGATGGTTAGATGGATGGTTTTAGAGTCCACACGCTTGCACGCACGCACGCAGAGATGATCAGTTTCCATGTGTGTGTGTGTGTCGTGTTTACCTGTTGCGCAAACATGTTCTCTAACAGGTGCTGTCTGGTGGCGGTATTCCGCACCAGAATAACCGACTCAGTCTTTTCGCGACGCGGCCGCAGCAGATCGAAGCTGCGCCCGCTGCTGGTGGCCACCATCGCCGCCGCCGCCGGACCATTGATGCCCGCCACCGATGCCCGATGTTGCGGCTTGTGCAGAGATCCACCGCTGGTGCTCACGTACTCGGTCAGAATCGGTTCGCCCTTGGCGACCGCCGTCCCGCCAATTTTGTTGCGCACGAAAATCCCACTCGACCGTTGCGGCTGCTGCGGCGGCTGCTGGGCGGTCGAGGTCTTGCGCTCCCCCAAAATGGCCGAGTGCCGTTTGGTCAGCGGGAAAAAGTCCGAGTTCTCGCGTCGGAAGCCGCGCACAAAGTTCGAGAGACGCGCGCTGTCGCCGCTGTCCTGGCGTCGGTGCTGGTTCATTGGCGGAATCGGATGCTGGTGCTGCTGACCGGCTGCCTGACCGGCCGCCAGTCCCGCAGCCACCTTATGATTACTGGCGCGCAGCTCATTCAGAAACGACTGATTCGCCTTCGAGTTCTGCACGAAAATCTCGCTCTTCACGCGGTCCTCGAGCTTCAGCTGATGCGAGAACGTGCCGCCGCCCTGCCGGTGACCGGTGCCGGTCTGATGTGGAGCAGCCGCCGTCGCGCCGGCGGTGGCCGCACGCGAGTGCTTGAGCATGGCGGCCGGATCGACGGAGGCGCGATGCTGCTGGTGCGCGTTCGCCGGAAAGAAGCGCTCAAAGTCCCAGTCGCGCAGCAGAACGGCTTCGTCCGATTCGGAGGCTGTGGTGGAGGCCGTTGAGGAGGTGCTGGCCAGCGTGCAGGATGAGGAGCAGCTGCTGCGAGCGGATGAGCCGCGCTCGCCGAGCGACGAGGTGGTTGGTGTGGAGTTGGTGGTCGAGGAGAGGGGCGATTGGACGGAGGGGGCCGGATGCAGAACGGCCGAGTGCAACATCATCGAGGGATCGGGTTTCTGCGTGCATGCGCGGAGTATGTTGCGCCGAGCGCATCGCGAATGTGAAGACGCGCACAATTGTGGTGCAGATTCGCGGTTGTGTCATTTTGGTGGTGGTTTTGGTTCGTGGTAGTAGTGCGAATGAGTCGAAAGTAGTAGTAGTGGTGGTAGTGTGATGTTGAGTTGAGTTGAGCGGAGTTGGAGTTTTGGGGGTGGCGGAATTTCGAGTGTACGATTTTGTTTGTTTGGTATCCGCGCGCGCACGTGATTGGTAAAAACAAAAAAGAAATATATTTTCATGTAAATATGCATATGGAGTGGGGTGGCGGACAATATCGGTATGTTTAGTGTCGTTTTGTGTATGTGTTTTGTTCATTTGAAGTGAATAGAGAAAGATAAATAATATTGGAAAATTAAATTAAACATTATCCGCAAGAACCACAACCATTTGTTTTGTAATTTTGATTGCAAATTTCGGTGGGGCGAGCAAAGGGGGTTTCTAATCCACAAATTTGTCCTGAACCCGCTACTAATTGGCCAAGCGATCGCAATGCGAATATACACCAAAAGCCGCACTTTCAGGCAAAGGACGAACGGATTTGGGACCGAATCAGTACAACGACGCGCACTACGCACTCATCTCCGAATTCATCAAGGCAAGGCAAACAAAAATTAACCGCATTGCTACCACAATCAAAGTCTCGCACTCACCCGCTTCATGATCAGCGTCCGCTCGCCCAGCTGATCGTCGTCGTCCGGCGTCGGCGGCAGCGGCCGATTCGGCGGTCCGCCCGCTCCGTGCGGTGGCGTCGAGTTGTTGGCTCCGGCGGCTCCGGCTCCGGCAGCTCCGGCGCCGGCCGGCGTCTGACCAGCGGCAGCCTGCGCGGCGGAGGCGACGTCTTCTGAAAGGGCACTGAGGCCGGGCCGGTATGAGAACTCCGGACTAAACAAAAGAGGAACCAAGACGAACGAAAAACACCGAAACGAAAAACGCACACAGAACACAAAACATACCAACGGATGGAACCGGACGGCAATGAACAAAAATAAAAGCAAAATATCGAATGGGAGGGCGCGTCAGAAGAAAGGAGTTGGTTGTTGAGAGAAGAGCAAGATGTTAGTGTGAGATTTGGCGATTACGTTGCTGAGGATGGTTATTGCGGATCAGCTTCACGCGGTTTTTTCCGTTTCGTGTTCGTGTCGTCTTCTCGCTCCGCTCGCTCAAAACTTACAGTGGCTTGGGCGGATCGCTGGCCAGCAGGGTGCCATCGTTCCGGCCGCGCTCGTTCGTCTCCTCCGGCTCCGAATCGGTGTCCGAGTCGTCCAGCGGATCCAGCGGATTGATGTGCTGCTGCTGCTGCAGCTGATGGTTGTTGCTGCCGGGCGGCGCGGCCGCAGCCGGTTTGCCGAGGCCGCCGCCGCCGCTGGCGCCACTGGCGCCCAGGCCACCGATGGCCGATGCCGTCGCCGATGACTGGCGATTGTTGCGCGGTGGCGCCTCCGGTTGCACTTGTGACTGCTGTTGGGAGAAGCCCAATTCGTTAAGTTGTGCGGCCAACATGTCCAAATCCTACGAGCACGCGAGCACACACACACGATGGGGTGGTTCAAACACGGGTGGTTTGGGGGAGTTGGGGTGGTGGTGTTGGTTGGTTTGTTGGTGATTTGGATCGGGTTGGTTGATTTGTTGGTTGGTTGGTTTTTGGTGGTGGTTTTGTCGATGTGGCGATGTACAGACCAGGCCAACGAGACGACGCGACGCGCGCAGAGAGAGACCGAATTGAATACATATCATATATTTATTGAGAACACACATTGTATTTGACTAATATAATTCAATCAAACTACACGTGGCTACAGAATACAAAAAAAATCATAAACACACATGCATGTCGATAGGACGATTCGGCAAAAGTTTCACGAGTTAAAACCAAAAGCAAGTATGTCTGTTATATGCGTGGTGTTTTGGGTTAGGAATCGGCATGCGCGCGTCGACGGAGCGAGAACAAAGTGATAGGAAGAAAGTTTTGTTTGCGTAACTCAATTACGAGGCTTCTCGGTATTTCCAGGTGGTGTGTGCGGTTCGCGCTCAAATATAATTACATTTGGCGAAGTTTACAGTTTTATTCTGGGTGGCGTTCGTTGTTTCAACTTATTCAATTTCCGCCGTGAAAGATGGCATTCACCGCGTTCGTTCTTGTCGGTTTACTTCTGGGCAAACATCGCACACCATGGACCACATTGTTTTTACCGGCTAGAGGATGGCTATCGTGATGCTATATATTACACCAAACTATTATGCACCGTGGTTTTTTTCAATCGCATTTGGCGCCCTGCTGTGTCACTATAGATTCAATCAGCGAGGCGGCGAAGAGCAGCCAGTGCAGTGAGTAACAAAAACGGCTTTGCATATTGCGAGATCCGAGAGATCCCGAACAAAGCCTCTCGGTGTGTCGAACACTGGGCATATTGTCGAGGAGTGTGCGCACGCACGTTCGGCGTAAACGCATTTGCGAACACTCGAACGCGAAAAGAACGCGGATCTCGGCGATGATGAATAATGAGGCGGCGTAATGCACATGCAACTATCGTTGAGAGGCACACAAGTGCGCCTTGGATGCGATTGTAATCATCAACGCACAGACAGAGCCGAGCGAGAGAAGTGGATGGCGATGAGATGGATGGGCTGTGACTATGACGGCGCGTGAGGTGTGTGTGTAAAGTAGATTGCGCAACTGATGAATGAAAAATGCCGCACGCATGAATGAATATCTCACTACGCACACACACTCTCGAAAATGGCAATGGAAATGATACAAAAAATGCGACAACTACTACAGCAGCACATTGTATATGGCACACATACCTCTGGTCGACGCGGCGGAAGCTGTTGGCCGGCACGTGTGTGTGTGTGTACGACCACATTGATATGCAAAACGCAAGTTATACATAAATCCATACACAGAAACACACAACATGAAAAACCGAAAAAGAACGTGTAAGATGGTTAGACAGAGAGACAAATTAGAAAGATAATACACAAAATGTAGATGTGTTGCGTGTTTGGTTTGGGTAGAGAGAGAGCAGGAGGATTGGAACACAAACGCGCATCGGACGGAGTCGAGTTCTGGTCGACGTTCGCTCTCGCCCCCGGTCATCGCAGATCCGATCTGAAACAGTCACGACCACACCGAACACACAAATCTTACCGATGGTTTGAAGTTGTTCTGCTGCTGCTGCTGCGACTGCGACTGTCGCTGCGGTGCGGGCAGCTGTGGCACCGGCTGCTGGACGCCCGGCGGAACGGCGGCCGCGTTGCGCGGCGTCGGCGGCAGCGGCCGATTCGCGTGCGGCGGATCCGGCACCACGATGAGCCGATGGTGCGGCAACGCCGGCCGCGATGGCGGCCCGCCGGCGTCCTCGGCGGCCACCGAGCCCGACGATTTGTCGCCGCCGCGTTGCTGCTGCTGCTGCATTTGCGGAGGCATTTGCTGCTGTTGCTGTTGCTGCTGCAGCTGCTGTTGCAGGTGTTTCTGCTGTTGCTGCTGCAGATTGCGCTGCTGCTGCTGCTGGTGCTGCAGTTGGGCGGCGGCCGAGGCGGCCGCGGCAGCTGCGGAGGCGGCGGCAGCAGCGGCCGCAGCCGCTTGACCGGCCGATTGCGGTTCGGCGTTCTGCTGGGAGAGGGTGCGGCCCTCCTGGATCTGCTGGAAGTTGCGCCGGAGCGTGTCGCCGCCGGGCTGCTGGATGATGGAGGAGGGTTCGCCGTGCAGCTGCGGCTCCTCGTCGTCGTTGTCGGAGCCGGAGTAGCGGTAGTCCTCGCGCTCCTTCTCCTGTTTTCGTTTCTTACACCTGCGGAAGGAAGAAGATGGTGAGTTAGTGAGTTATTGTGAACATTTGAGACTGAGAAACGTTTCTGGTTGATCAAGACCCCCACTCACCTATCGATATGGTCCTTCAATTGTATCCTAACTTGTCGCTCGGTCGGCTGTTCCTTGATGAAACTGTGCTTGAGCAGCTGATCCGTGTAAGGCCTCTGATGGTAATCCTTCACCAGCACCGTGTCAATGAAGCCGTGGAACTTTTTCGACCACTTCTTCGACTTGAGCCGCGGCGGCGGATTTCGCGGAATCAGGAACAGCGCGCGCATCGGATGCAGATCGCACAGCGGCGGCTGTGACTCGGCCATCTCCAGTGCCGTGATGCCCAGCGACCACAAATCGGACCGATTGTCGTACGTCGCCTCCGGATTCTCGTCGCACGCAATCACCTCCGGCGCCATCCAGTACGGCGTCCCGATGAATGTGTTCCGCCGGCCAATCGTCCGGTCCAGCTGCGCCGACACCCCGAAATCGACCAGCTTCACCTCCGCATTGTCGGTGAGCAGCACGTTCTGGCCCTTGATGTCGCGATGGATGACTTTGTTCGTGTGCAGATAGCTGAGGCCGCGCAGGATCTCGCGGCAAATGTACGCGATCCACTCCTCCTTGAGGCTCTGGCCCTTGGTCGATTTGACCAGATCGGTGACCGAACCGGCTCCGCAGTACTCCATCACCAGCCACAGTTGGTCGTCCTTGCCGGCTGGCGATTTCTTGATGAACGCCCCGTAGTAGGTGGCGATGTTGCGGTGATTCGAGTACTTTTTCAGCACGTTGATCTCCAATTTGATCTCCTCCTCCTCGTCCTCGGTGACGTCCATCACCTTGATGGCGGCCAGCTGGCCGGTTTTGGTGTGACGACCCTGTGTTCGTGTGAGAGGAGAGGATGGAGTAGATTATGGTGAGAACATGCGGTGATGAATATTCGATGAGATAAGGACGAGCGATTCGATGCGAAATCGGTCTCGGCACGCCGGGCTTTATGTGCTGCTGGACACGCGGGTTTGTGGCTTTGACCCTGACCGTAAACACCGTCGACAGTTCGACAGAGACCCGCATCTCGGGTCATCAACATCGCAACATCGGTTCGCAGACGCGCGCGAGAGGGTTTATCAATGGGACGCGTGCGAGCAAGCAAGTTCGAGTGCGTAAAACCCGTCGCCCAAGTCGTTGCCCCACATGCTCGACACTTGGGGCGATGTTATAATGCTGCCATAGGCGCGCGCATAAATAGGCAAACAAACGTTGTTGCCATTTATCGTGCGGAGCATAAAAGCATAGACACACGCACATTTCTTGCGGCGACTGCTTGGCATACACAATCGAAGAGGGTACAATGACGCGTGGCGGTGGCGCGTCTTCGTCAACGACCTCTGAATTTTCGCCCGAGGAATTCCTCTGCTCCACTTCGCAACACTCGAAATTGCGAAATTGCCGAGCACACACCTTCAGACATGTTTCAATGCAGCCAGTGTACTTGTGTACTTTGTAATTGAATGATAATTTTAATTTGATTAGATACAAAACAGATTCAAAAATGTAGTTGGAATGTAGATATTGTTTTTCAAGCTTTGATCATGTAGTTACGTCCCCTCGCCATGAAGATCAAGTGCAAAGCATTACCGTTTTAGTGTGTGGCTCACGACGATGACGTGAAAATTATACCAGTTGGTGCGAATTATAACGAAAAAACATCGCTACGCTCGCGAGTGTTTTTTCGTTCATTTGACACAAATCACAGGAACTCATGCAAACACTGCAATAAATCCTGCAGTGTGTGCATTTGCTGAACGTGTCTCCGTCTCCGTCTGCCTGTCTGGGTGTCTGCCATCACCACCACCATTACCCGCCACACAATCACACACACACACTGAACCGGGGTGTGAGAGTCGTGCAATCGACAGCAAAAAGTACGGTTTCAGTTGGCTGGCTATGGAGCAGCGTTTGTCGAGTCGTTGTCGCTGCGACAGCGACAGCGAATCGCAAAAACCATGTAAAACAGCGACAGTCTGGTCTGGCACCGATACCGAATGCAGGCGGAGAAAGTTTGGAGCGCTCAACCCTTTTCAACCCAGTGCCAGTGCCAGAGAGTGTTTGCATGTTTGAGTGTGAGTGGCGCACTGCTTCATGTGGCCACCACGTGTGCACATATGCTCGGCGACGTTGTTTGTATATTTGCACACGCAGCACACATGAACACAGCGCACTGTAAATAAAGCCGTCGGGGTAGCGATCATGTGTGTGTGGCATGCGTGTTGTAGCTGTGTTGACGGTTTTACGAGAAGTGAGCGCAAACGCGCAAGCGATTGCAAACAAATAGGCAGACGATGCACTGCAACATTGCACCGCAATGGCGACAACAGCGGAGCGACTGACGACGAAGACACTTTGCCACGCGACTTCCGGTCGGTGTGTGTTTGTGTGTGTGTGTGTGTGTGGTGTGGTGACGGGCACTCAGACTCGTTCGCATTATCGTCGTGCACACGTAATATCGATGAAATTAAATCCTTTGCTGCCGTGTCGTGCCGCTTCCACACGTGACTCACCTTGTACACTTGACCGTAGGTGCCATTTCCGACCACTTCGATGAGCTCGAAAATGCCAGCGGGATCCTGAAAATAGACACAAAGAAATGCACGTTATTGACACTGATACACGTATAGTATAGTTTTACGACACACACTATGAACATTATAATTATACAGCTGTAATGGAACAAATCGTTCGAGCAAGTGATTGTTTCGATGGTATAAACATGTGAGTGTGACACGCCTTCCGAAACTAATCGATGACGATGCATTATGCATTCTGGAACCCTATTGCAGCTCACTAAAACATAAACCGTGTGTGAATGGATGCGGATTGACGCACAAGCCCCGTCCATAGCATATAACTACAGTGCTGACTGCGCTGGTGCATCGCAAACAAAACGCAGCATTGTTTTCGCACAGAGCAAACAACTGTGCGCACCAAACGAAAAATCCAACCGGCTGTCTCGGCTATCTCTGCTGCTGCTGCTGCTCCGCATTTCAGCACTGAGCTGACGCGCATGCATTTTGCTGCTAGGCGCATTTGTTGTGACTGTGACTATATTACACACTGGCATCAATTCACGCGCTGTCGTCGTCGTCGTCGCGTCGAGTTAGCGAGTGAATGTGTGTGTGCAATCGAGCAGCCGTACGACAACATGAAGTTGCACTTAAAATGCTTTGTTGCTGAATTTGCACACACATACACACACATGTGAATGTGAGCTGCTGTGCAACGGCGGTTTGTGCCTTGTTTCGCGACAGCGCTCGCCGCGTGTGTTGCATTTTGATCGAAACCGGTGCGACGCGTACGTGTTTGTGACACACGCTCGTTTTAGAAACAATAATTCCAAGCGTCCGCGTGGCGGCGGCACAGAACAAATAACAAAGTCCAACGCGGAGAAGAAAAAAACGACTGCGGTTTTGTTAACGCGCTTGCGCGCTTGCGTACGGCGCTTGCCAATTGCCAAGGTCCGTGTTTTGTTATTATTTCCTGACATGCGGCACACACACGAACACAGCGCGCTGATCGGACTGCAAAGCCAATCGCAGCGAACGCGTCGTGTACAGAATGAAACACAAAACACAACACACAACTTGTCTCTAGCTAAATATAGCCGATTGCAATGCAAGTTGATCGCATGTGCGTGTGCGAGTAAAATAGATTGAGAAAAAACTCGTTAGATACGCTTTTAATATATTCACGCGACGCGTGTGTTTACCGGTCGCAATTTACCCGTTTACAATATATGCGCGCTCTTTACATCGATTGACCGGTTCCCAGTTCAGACCACGAACACTGGAGTGATTGATTCACGAACACACGCACACATAGCAGCACACATAGCTGCACACTGCCTATCGGACGCACGCCGCAGGCACACGTCACACAATAAACTGGCGACGGCGATTTGTGACTGCGATCTCGCACTCACTCCGCACAATGAAGCGGCGGCTACGCAAAAAGTCGCACACAATTTAGCGTACCAGCAGCATGTGTGCAAGTTGCTGTTAGGTTACAACTTTGCGCCCGCCGTTTTTTGACAAACTTTGAGGATTTATTGTGAGGAAACGGCTACATATTTCTTATTCAAAATTCGGACCATAGCTAGATACTACTTTTGACCATCTGTCTGGTAGCACCCGGTTTCCGTGGCCTTACAACGGATCTTCTTTGGAAGCGATCCATAAATCAGTCCAATTTCCACTTCTTCTGCCAAGCCAAGTCCGGAGAACACAGCGGTAGGTTAATATGTCACATTTCTGGCTTTTATTCAATTGTGGACGTTTTTATTGTGATCACCAAAATATCAAAAGACCTAACTCCGTCACCGTTTTTGAATGGTTTAATGTTTACAGATACCCAAGCATACTGCATGACTGCATGCCGATTTTAATTATTTTGCATTAATCCGATCGACCGCTTGAGACTGATATACAAAAACGGCGGGCACAAGGTTAAACACCTAATAGTAACGCGCACTGAGGAAATCAATGAATGTACTACTTCTACTCTCGCGCGCGTCGACGCACAAACATTTGATGTGATGGATGGACGCAGCGGACGGGCGGCCTTCGGACGCGGACGTTTTGGAGAGTAGCAGTTGTGTGTTCTGTTGTGTGTGTTTGACAGTCCGACGCGACGCGACGGCTATTAAATCGCCAGTGACCGAACAGCAAAACAACGCCGAACGCTATTTTGCATCGATCATGCGTGCGGCGAGCGTGTGGGCACAGTGTGTACAATTTCACGCATTCTTATCGGACCGACCGTATCTGCTGCTGCTGCTGCTGCGATCGGCCAGCAATGCGTGGCGGGCGACCGCGTATCGGACGATAAATCCGTACGCTCGCGCAATAATCGAGTTTAATGACACATGCGTGCGTGCGTCGGAATCTGTAGCATATGCTGCGGGGCTCAATGGAGACGGCTCGCGCGCGATAATGTTTCGTAATTAAGTGCATGCAATTGAAAACACGAGCGCGCAAGTTACGCACTACAAACGCGTACGCGCATACACATTCACATAGGGCAAGAGATAAATGTTGACGAGCAACGCGCGTAATCGCGATTATTGCAGCATGCTCCTAGGCACACTTGCCCAACACACACACATGTGTGCATAGACTCGCCGGCCGAACAGGATATATAGCAGTTTGTACACAAACACACATTCTGATTTCTGCCGCCAATGCTGCGCACGGCCACCAGCATTAAAATAGAACGCACACGCACACCCAAATTGAATGCAATCAAGCATTTGGGAATGCTGCTGCTGAGCTTGGCGTCGGCAGCGGCTCCACATGCACACACACACACTCGCACGCATACACAATGCACTTGAGATTGCGCTCAGCGATGTCGGTCGGTCGGTCGGCTCGGCAGTCGGCGCAGTGGCACAACTCCACACACAATCACACAACTGCACTGATATTGTAATGGAATGGAATGTGTGTTTGCGGGTGAATGGTAAATGTGAATGTGTAGGTTCCCATTCCCAGAGTGAATGTGTGTGTATGTACATATGTGTGTTTGTGTCATAATTCGACGTACATATAGACAACGCAAACAATAGGCTGTCGATCGAGTGTTGCAGATACGACGCGAGTGCGCCCGCGACTCCGGTTCGTGATGTAAAATGCGACATGCGACACACAGCAACGCAACGCAACCAACGTGCCTTCATGTACACGCGGCGCAAGCAATGGCAACTGTCTGAAAAACACATGTTTGTGTAAATTGGAATCGAATGCAATGGCTGTTCGTACACCGCGTTTACATACACTCAATTGCGTCTTTTCTCGTGCAAAGTGACTAATGCCGTATTTCCAATATTTCCAACTCTGACAAACTGGCTACAGACGTAAGGCACAAGGGGCACGTTCACAGATTCTCAACCCGCTACTGTTGTCACCGTTTCCGCTACTGCTAAGAGCGTGACTCTTTGTGCGATCGTTACGCGACACAACGCATTTGTGGTCGTTTTGTTTTGTGTGCCCCAAACCGATGCTGCTTGGGCTTCTGGTGTGTGTAACCACGACGCACGTGCGGCCTGCTAAACCAGAAGCACTTTGTGCGTGCACCGCGCGCGCGCGCGGACTCATCCCAACTTGGCGATGACGTCAGCGCGGGCTTTTATTAACAGAGTGCGGCTCAAACTCGGTGAGATTCAAGTCATTTGCATTTGTTTGCCGTGCGCCTGCCTCTGTTGTGTGTGGTGTTATTTGTAGCCGCCGGTAGACGCCGACGACCACAACCAGCGACAGACGACACACACGGTGCACACATTTACATATGTATTGGCCAGAGCGAAGAGTGTACACTCATTGCAAGAATATGCTAATGATCGTCACACATCTTTGTGCCAGTGTGTGTGAGCGTGTGTGCGCCCGTGTTTGCATATGTGTTAATAGACAAACACACGCCGCTTAGCGAGTGACTTACCGAATAATAATATATGTTCAACTCCAAGTTTACACAAGTAACAATGATCCCATGCCCATAACCGTTTGCCAGCAGTCCATCGCGACGTGTGCGTTAACGAAAATCTTAAATTGTCCGCTTCGAGCGTCGCGTCGTCGTACGTGTCGCATTTAATCGGTGTTGTTCGCGTGTGCATGTGTTTGCAAACGTCGTCTCTGCGGGCTGTCAACTCTCCAGACGCGCGAGCACGCTCCACGACATGCATACTAATCGATGCGACTGGCAGACGCGTCGACGGCCCGTTGGTAATTCCGATATAATTCACGCACACCGCGAGACACACATTGTTTGTATCATTGCGCGTGTATTGAACTCGAGCCCAGCACGGAACAGTGTGGCCTCTTTATAATTCAATAAATGCTATTTACTGAATCGCACCGACTAATAGAGTGGTGATTTCTGCTGCTGCAGCTACTGCGACATTCAGAGCAACGCTGTGTCGCAAGCGAACCGAACCTTGGCAGCCATATGGAATACGAACTAGCGCACCTGATCGACAACAACACTTGTCGGCTAGATAGCCGGTTTTTGTGGCGCACACACGTTGCGAAAACCGGCACCGGCGACCCAATCACTCTCGGCCAGAGCGGACCGACACCATCGCACCGCATCGCATCGCAATACGGGGCCAATAACGCGATAACATCAATTCCGCGCGCGTGACATGCAATTATCATTATGCGATTACGTGTGCACCGACCAAGTGCCCGATGCACGCACGCACAGCCAGTGTCCGACCGACTGTGTGGCGGCTGCATTGCTCAAATCATGTTTCGCGAGCGCGGCGAGCGAACAAAAAACCAGTTCGCGACTTCGTGGCGGACCGCACCGCAAGTTCACAGCCACATGCACGCAGACACACGCAGACAGCGAGCACCAAGCCAAACCGCCGCCGCAGCCGCCAAGCGTCGAGTAATTCGGGCCAAACGAATATGCCGTTCGCAGTGATGTCGGCTGGCTGCGTGGTCGGTCGGTCCGCGTCAATCGCCAGCAGAGCGATGTCACGCAAACAACAGTCATCGTAATATTTCGTATTTATCGCTGTCGGTCGATTAACGATTTTATTACCATCGTTACGGACGGGCCGGGTCGGACCAGGAGAGCAAGTGCAGTTGTGGTGCTGAATGCTGGATACAGTTAACCACGGACTGGTCGTCGTAATCAAATGTGCCGAATTTATAGCACCGGTATATGGATGAGGATGAATATTTGGAGACGGAGTTTATACATTTACGTAATGCATTGGAACGAGAGTGCATCCGAATGCCTGAATTGCAGTTTCATTTGGTTTTAGTTAATAAACTAATCATATTTCTCGCAAATCAAATCCAACTAGTCCCATCAGACGTCAATCTGTCTGATGAATCCAGCCACCTACCCGCCATGGGGGCCAAGTCAACAAAACTAATTCTCTAGTACGAAGTGTTTGTGTGAGCTCAACACAAATAAACTGTGCAGTTGGCGCTTGGGACTTGTGAGAGATTGCCAGCGATGTTCTGAGCGAATGTATCATCGTGAACGTTCCATTTGTAGCTTGCGAAAAGAACCAGAAACTCTTCTCTTGTATAAAAGTATACTCTTGTAAGCATTTTTGCTCCGACCTCACAAGCAATGCTGTTACTGATTGGTTACAATATGTATCCGAATGTAACAATTGCTACGAAAAATCCTACGCTCAACAGTGATATTAGTCAACGCGTCAGACACGAGCCAAGAGCGAATCCGATTCCAGTGAAAACGGCACATCGAATTAACGCTGTTTGGCGAATATATTTATTGTGTTATCGTGTCACGAGCGTGCAGCAGTGGCAGCAAAGACACGCGTGTGTGTGCTCCCATGTGTGTACGTCTCTGTTCGCGTGTTGCACGAAGCAGCGAACCACACACACATGAATGACACATAACAATTTCACCGAATTATTCCGTGGCGCGTGTACCTAACCGTACGAATGTGTGCCGAAAATCATACACGTTTCCGTGATAAACGCCAGAGCCAGAGAGTCAAACAGACAGACACACACACAAACACAACGGCGTCGCACACACATAAATACTCGATCCCAAGCAATTATGCATCAGCGCAAAGGGAGATATGACGCGCTGCATCGGCGTAACTGTGTTTATGGGGCATATAAATAAACGGAGGAGGACGTCATTCACGCTTTGGCCGAGATGACTAAGCGTGCGTGCGTCCGACATTGAGTAGTTTGGCGATTCCATGTTCGAACCCGTGTCACACGACGGCACTTCTCCCATATCATCATTCGCATCCACACATGCAGCGTTTTCGAACGGTGTCAGAGACACAAGCAGACAATGACCAGCACACTCCATCACCTGTGCGCACGGTTTACGGTACCTGTCTGTGATCGTGTGTTTATGTGTGCACAATATGATTGGCATTATGCCGCACTATAATGATAATGACTCACACACTAACATCGATGTTCAAGGTGTTTTCGTTCCGACACGCGACGATTGTCTCTATTAGCCATTCGTGTGCAACCAATGAGATGAAATGAGACACACACACACACAACACTGGCATGCTGGCAGTGACGTCGTCGTAGACACCGGCGACCACCGCATAATGATGTGGACAATTAACACAACGGCGTCTCTGCGTCAGAGAGCTCCGCTCAGCACTTCACAATTGTCGGCGCACTGCAGACAGATCCCAAGTGCTGATGACGACGACGACGACAACGTCGGCGAAAACGATGTCGAGTCATGATGAATTTGTCTAGTGCTGCAGTGCATAACGTGTGTGTGTGTGTGTCTGTGTATACGAAAGCTAGGCGCGCTATGTCCAAATCACTCTTACTTTACGCTCTGCTATTCCGGCACTCAATGATTTTGTGCTCGCGCATATACACACAATTGCGAATCGAATTGTGTGTTTTATTTTCCTTCGGTCGAGTGAAATGTGTGTGTTTGCATGTTCGGCGTGATTCGCAACACACGACGATGCTGCCGAAGGCGCAAAAGTGAAACGATTCGACCAAAGTTCGCCACAATGATGCGACGACGATGCCGCGCGAACGCGAACAACGAGTGTGTACGTCCGCATTTGGTGACATTTAGCAAGTGACTCCGAGCAATAAACAGTATGCCTCGTCAGCACGCAGAAATCGATAAATGTTGGCATTGCACTGGGGATTTTAATCTCAGTATTCGGATCTGCTGGCATAATATAAATTCGTCACGAAAACGAAAGTCTCGCTGAAAATGTTCACACATCAAATGCACCAAGATGGAGCCGCTATTGTGCAAATTAGACCCACACATTGCACATACTATGTATACAATGTCTGCGCATATGTGGGCCGGTGTCGGCACGCAGTACACAGATACAATGCCGAGCAATTGTGTGTGCATCTTACACGCCCCGCACACACACTAAATCATACCATTATCATCATGGGCACACTGCACACACACACACACATCAACTTCACACATTATAATTTCATCATCAATTAATTTACGCTGTTCGTGGAATTTCTCTGTGCAAGTGCGGAAAAAATGCCACACATTCGAGACAAATGCCCTGAACCGCAGCAGCAACAACAGCCAGCAGCCAACTCAGCAGCAGCAGAGAAAAGCATATTTAAATCAGAGCCAAGCAGTTGTGTGTGCTCGCTCGTATGTCGGCGGCGGACGGTGCTCGTGCTCACGTCATCATCACGTCTGTGTGAAGACGGATCGCGTGCATGTGCGCGCATGTTTCAATCATTTTCCAAAACATTACACACATGCACACGCGCGCGCACACACACACAGCCCTACAATTTGCACATAAATATTGTGCACACGCTATGCGGCGGCGGCTGTGTGTACGTTATACTATAGTCTGTGTGAAACTACATAGATAGTCGTGCTACGTGCGGTGTGATGTGGGTGTGAATATGGTGCAGCAACTGCAGTCTGTGTGTGCAATGAGTGCACACCAGCGAAAACAATAGATCTCGTTGGCTGTGCCAACAAATAACACTATCTGCAGCAGCCTCCGCTGCCAAAGCTGTCGACGCTTTGTACCGTACGAGATGATGATGTTTTCTACTCGAAAAACGTGCGCGCACGCTAAATCAACCATGTGGCGCGCATACCAACTACGAGACGCGAGACACGGGCACGACGACGACGAGAAACGCAAACGCGAAAAATCACCAATTTTCGAACGTGAGAAACGGTTTGCCGACGACGTTTGTTGAGCGGCTGTGCGAGGCTTATTCAGGTGCAACTAAATAAACATATTGTAATACAAGTCGGTGGCAGCATCAGCAGCAGCAGCAGCAGAAAAAACCGAAGGTGCTTCAAATGCGCGTGCGTGCACGTCGTTAGAAAAAGCTGTAAACTAACGCACGAAATTGCGCGTGTTCGCGTGTGTGTGCGGAGCATTGTGTTATCGAGACCGCATTTTCACCCATTGTGTTGTTTAGGATCTCGAGAAGGCTTACACACAATGCACACAAACACTTCAGCAGTGTGTGAGAGACAACCGACGCCGTCCAGATATAATCGACATAATAATCATACGGGGTTTATTATTGTAAACAAACCGAGCATAATTGCATCGCGCACTACTTCGAGTGCTGGTGTGGATGCTGAGCTGAATGGAGACGAGCGCACTTGTGGTGTGACCGATGGATAGAAGTTCGGTCTATATGTGTGTGTGTGTGTGTGTGTGCGTCTGGGCCGTTGCCATCGCCAAACCAGTGGGACGACACAACGACCGAACCAGTTCCCGTCGACGCCCAGCCACCACCACTTTGCCTGAATACGATTAAACTTTCCAAAACAAGCATCAACAACGCACACAGACACACAGCACACACACTGAAGACGCCATTCGCCGACGACGACGACGAAACTAATTAATGACTCTTTAATAAAACTCGCTACTCTCAGCCGGCGCGGTTCGCTCCCGACTCGCGCAGCCATGTCTGGATGGATGGGTCCACGCCGATGTCCGACCGATGAACGAACACAGATATACAATATTAAAAAGGTTATTGTCCTAACATCACTATATCGATTGGCCAAATGATTAAGGTCGTCTCGCCAGCAGCCAGAGAGCGTGACGACGAGCACACGGGAGAGCACAGCGCGACGAGAGTCCCCACACCACAAAAATGTTCCGGTGTTATGCTTTATGCTGCTGCCGGTGGGCTGGCTTTAATACGCTTTCTTCGGCCCAGCAGAAGAACATGTGTTCGGGATTGTAGTAATATTCATAAGCGCACGCGAAACGAGCGGAACGCTGCTCGCTGTCAAAAGTCGTCCGGTCGATAAGTGTACATCGTTCATAAATATTATAGGCCGACTCGACAGAAATGTGTATACATATATGCACATTTTCTAATCGCACAGTTCTGCTTGCGCCGAACACACACACACACAGCCCATCGCAGTTTACACTCTACCCTACTGCCGAAAGCAAACGACCACCACCATCATGTGAATATGATCTCATCGTTTCCATTGATGCCATTCGCGCTGTTCGCTCCGAGACGCCGTCGCGAAGTGTGATGATGGGCTGGCTGGCTGGCTGGCTGGCAGTGTCACGCCAGTGTCGAGCCCAATTGGTTTTGCTTCTCAATAGATTGATTAATTGCATTATTATACGGCGACGTTGACTGAGTGCGAGGCAAAGCGAGTGTGTGTATGTGTTAAACAAAATGAAATGGTTGCGCCGCGCATCTCAGCAGGGCAGAGAAAATGAGACGGGGCGGCCCGCATTCCGAAGAGACCCGTGAACTTTGAACACACATGCGATTTCCGTCCGTCCGCTCGTCGTCGTCGTGGGGTGCATGTAATTGGCACGTCGAAGAAGCCAGCAGCCAGCACTGCAGAATACTAATATGCGTGCGTACATTCTTCTTCAGCGGTGCTGTTTGCTGTGAGCGCAAAGAATCTTTGCACTTGGAGAGTTCGTTGCTCATTGCGTGTGTCTGGGCGCGAGTGGAGGGCGCGCGCGGGCTCCAACAAACGCAAAACGTCTACAAAACTACGACGACGACACGACGTCGACAGTGATGTATAAATCAGGTTCCACCACTCCTCGCTCGTTGTGTGCTGGCGTGCTGGCGTGCAATCATGCACACACACACACACACACACTAGAGCTTGTTCGCTCGGGGGGCATAGATTGAAATTATTTATGGCCGTGTGCGTGCGTGTGTGTGGGGCCAACACCTCGCTTGCTGCTCGGCAGCGCTTCTGCAATGCATTACTGCATTACATTCACGCACTCACACACGCACATAAACGCACAAATCGACAACGTCGACGACACAAAATATGCAGACACAACAAGAACAAGAATAACATATGAACACACACACACATGCACGCGTACATGCGTGCAATCCATGCACATACTCACTCACTCACACAAACAAACACACGGCTGCATCACGCACACACACACACACACATGTGCTCGTGCCGGACGCGTGCACACACACACACACACTCATGCACAAATATAAGGAGTGCCCACATAAGCTCTCACAAAAATCACTCACATTCTTGCTACACACACGCACACACACTCACACTATAATATATACACTCTGCTGACGACGGTGGTAACGCACTCCGCCCTTTCGTTTGGCGTATGTGCTGTGTGTTCATAAACTATCCCACCAAGCCGGTCGGTCGTCCGTCGCTCGGTCACATGACCGGCCCGGATTTTCGCACCATACTTGCAGCAGCGCCCCCAGGGGGCTCCACACTCTACTCACCTTCAGTGCATTCAGATCGATCTCATCCAGCGAGCAGTTCGGCGACGGCGCTATCTGCTGGTGCGCCATTTTGATGTATCCAATTTAGGCGGAGAACACTCGGCACATACGCGCACACAACACCACACACCAACACGCACACACACACACACTCGCGCACAAACGCACGCACACCGCGGCACCGCACTAGCGAAGCACTCGGGGGATTAGTGTCGTTGCTTGTCGTCGTAGTCGGCGTCTGTAGTGTTGTTGTTGCCGCTGCCGATAGGTGTTGATTTCTGATTCACTTGCTGCGCGAGCCGGTTCCGGGTGGCGGATTCGCCGCTGCTGCTGCTGCTGCGATCAGAGTTTGGTGGGGCGTGGAGCTCACACTGTGTGCGCGAAAGTGCGAATGCAAAGTGGATATGAGAAATGTGGAGTGCGGCTGCGACGACGGCGTTCCGTCTCGGAGACGGCGAGAGACAAACACACAATGGAAACGCAGCGACGCGCGGACACGGACACGACTCGATGCGACCACGACGCGAATAACACAAACTCAGCGCAGAGCCGCGCAGAGACTCAGACTCACTCACTCAGTCAGTCACTCACTAGCGTTGGTGTTGTCGGAAATTCCGCTCAATATTGGTTAACTCTTATGCGGCACGGGCAGGTCGAATGAGGAATTATGTTAGTGATTTGCGAAAATAATCTTCTATAATTAGATTTCACAAAACCACTACCGGGATTACACTAGTCTTCATTCAAAAAATGTGTTGATGATCAATGCAAACAAACGTGTATAAAGTGACCACCTTACGACTAACTTTTTTAATATGCCTAAAATCGAGTGAAACCCCATATGTATTTAATGGTTTGTGAGTTTATCACGTAGTAGGGTAAAGTGGGGCAAGTTTTGCGGGGGCAAGTTTTGCCTCGCCCATTTTAGCCCTTTAAAATGAAGATATTCGACTGAATTTTGGATATTGTGTGCATTT
>JANTBZ010000005.1:158768-169773 GCA_024741255.1 Exechia fusca
GATGACTATTATCAACATGAAATTGTGTTTTTATCAAAAATGTTGTTCCTTCCCTATTTCTCCCGATACTTATCAGCCCATGTAGTATATTCGAATATACCGCTACATTTCACAACTGTTTTCGATTCCAGAAACAGCAATCACTTTAGGACATTAGTTGTTAGATGCGATAGCTTCAACTGTGCAATAGCAATATGTCCGGAAATCCCGAGATATTCTTACTAAATTCGAACATTCCAACATAACCATTAGTGAGGCATAGCTCAATGGATTACAATAATATTGCACCTAAACTCATTTTGTATCCGCCATCCATTCGCCCATCCCGTTCATCCGTCCCGCCACACACGCCGCCCAGGTCCATGTCATCGATTCCGCCGGAGCCGTTCATGATAGCGCGCGCCAAACAGATGAACCGGCGCGTCTCCATCAACGTCGGTGGCGTCAAGCACGAGGTGCTGTGGCGCACGCTGGAGCGGCTGCCGCACACGCGGCTCGGCCGGCTGCGCGAGTGCAGCACGCACGAAGCGATCTCGGAGCTGTGCGACGACTACTCGCTGGTCGACAACGAGTACTTTTTCGATCGGCACCCAAAGAGTTTCAGCTCGATTCTGAACTTCTATCGGACGGGCAAGCTGCATTTGGTCGACGAGATGTGCGTGTTGGCGTTCAGCGACGATCTGGAGTATTGGGGCGTCGACGAGCTGTACCTGGAGTCGTGCTGCCAGCACAAGTACCACCAGCGCAAGGAGCACGTGCACGAGGAGATGCGCAAGGAGGCGGAGTCGCTGCGCCAGCGCGAGGAGGAGGAGTTTGGCGACGGCCAGTGCGCGCAGTACCAGAAGTACCTGTGGGAGCTGCTGGAGAAGCCGAACACCAGTTTGGCGGCGCGGGTAAGTCCGGCCGGTCGGCCGATGCGCGTTGCGATGCTCGTTGGCGTTGGCAGCTGTGTGAGCTGTCTGTGTATGTTCCGTGTGTGTCTTGTCTCTACAACACCATCTACCATATTTACCACCCGATACAACTTCTAATTATGATAATTACAACCATAGTCTTCCAGTATGTACTACTACTATCACTACTACTCCTCTATCTCGTAGACCAGTCTAGTGTAGTGAATCATCGAGGTCGTCGAGGCGTCGTCGTCGTCGCCCGGCGACAATTAATCAAAAAGTAACAGTTTCCCACCTTTCTCCCAAATTAGACAAACTCCTGCTGAATGATTTAGAACCCCCCGTGTAGCATGTAGCCCGAGTAGCCCGTTGATTCGTGTAGACTCTCCAGCGGGATAGTTGTCATCATCTATGTTGTATCATCCGTAGCTAACATGTTTGTGAATGCGTAGATTGTAGTATACTCTAATCATGTTCGTTTCATTGTGCCAAACTAAACTTCAAATCATCCAACAATACCATCTCATTGAATCGAGAACCCAATATCACGACTTCATATCATCCAAAATCAAAACGCTTCCCATTCAAATTCGTCCAACTGGACCAGTCTGAGTTGATGTTGGCCGCGCGCAGAGAATTGAAACTTATTACTTTCAATATTACACAACACACACGCGCGCCAAATACGTGCCAACTTTGCATAATAGATCCCGCATTGACTGCATTGAAAACAGTCGACCTGGAGCACGTGACGCGCGCAAAATGTGACGTGCACTGGAAGTTTTTACCGGCTTATATCGATTTCTATGGCGAACTGTGTGGCACTGAAAGCGCCCCCCGAAACGTACGCTCGTAAATAACGCTGGGCACGTGTGCACGCACACACCTATACATACATGGAACAATCGTCGGAATGCGCGCGATCATGTTGACAGTTTTACACCGACATTCCGAGCGCAAAAGTTTCGCGTGGTGTGGTGGGGTACGTCAATGTTGGCTCGCGTTCCGCTACGCTACGACTAATGCCACTGCTGCAGCTCGCGCATTGACCATCCCTAAAACCGCACACACGCAAACATTGAACATGCGCGAGCACTCTCTCGCTCGCACAAATACACACACTCCGCTCCAACATACCTAAACAAGCACTGCTGCCCGCGGCTTACAAAACATTTGAGCATACATGAACTTCAGGTTTCGTCCGTGTTTGAGCCATCGCACCACACAACACCGAATGCGATAAACAAATTGTGTGCGAATTACAGGCAACACACGTCGCTGTTTCGAGAGCGAGTGCGGCAGGCTTGATCAAAATAAGGGTTGTTATTTTAGACGTGTGGTTTTCAAGATTAAATTTAACGCATATAATATAACGGTATGTCAACATAGTGGCCGAAGCCTCGGCCGGAGACAAAAACGTTGACCACTTTTTGTGGCCGTATGTCATAAAACGCGCCGAATATCCTTTTCCAAGGCGTCAATCGTTGCTGGCATACCTGCGTCATGCGTAGAGAAGCGACTTGACATAAAAACACAGCAAATTGTCCAAATAATTTGAACTGGCAAACCTTATTGAGCATAAATCAAGTTACAGCTGTTAAAAGGACCAACTATAAAAAAAGAGATATACCTGATTGTAAACCACATATCTGAAGTGAACACCCTGTATAACAATAAATAAATACTAAATACAAAATGTTGCTCGAGTATATTACAAACATATTTCAAATGTAAAATATTAACCCGTATTCTGTTTGTGAAAGATTCTGTAGTACAGTTGTCCAGCGAAAAATATCTTGTGAGGGTCTTGTGGATGTACAATCGACTTGAATCTGTCTTGCGCGATTTGTATGTGATTTTTAACTGTTATACCCCGCTATTTTGCCCACATATTGTGCAAGTATCTTCGCTACACGCATTCTGTCAGTTGTGAAGAAAATCACAAGATCGTTCGCAAACAGAATACGGGTGATTGTATTAAAGAAGTATTTGAAGTACGAAATACTCTTCATGAAAAAAGAATTCATAGTAATAAAACATAATACTCCTAAAACTAATTCAAGCCCTCTGAGAGCAAAAGTATTCCAAATACTGAACAAATCTGCCTACAGTAATGTGTTTGAGTTTTGTTTTAATGGCAGACATCGTACGACCACCATTCATTTGTCGGGCGGCGTCGTCGTCGTCGTCGTGTGTTGATGCTTGAATGTGCGAAGTGGCAAACATGGTCCGCATAATAGGAGCCCCATTGTGTGTTGTGTGCAATGGCAATTTATGTAATTCAGCTGCGGTGACAGCTGCAATTCGCATGATATCGCCGAGCGAACCACTACCACTCATTTCGGGCGGGTTATGCTCATATGCATGCACGCACAGTCGATTTTATTCACGAGCCTTCTGCAATCTGTGCGCGCCCGTAACACGAGTGGGTGACACAAAACTAATTTATATGCGGCCGTGCTGCTGAGCACTGAGCACTCGATGCGTCGTGTGAACTGGCGGCAATCCGACTCCGCTGTCGCTCTGTCTATTGTGGTGCGTGCGTGCGTGCCTGTGGAGTGCTGCTTGTGTATGCGGTTTGTCGAAATGCGTGCGGAATGCCACACCGTGTGTTTGGCGGAATGTGTGCGGCGGGGTCGCATATCGCATTATGTGCGCACCACATAGTACGTGCACTATTTTGCATTGCGGTTGTTATTTAATAGCGGAAGTGCATCCGCTCACACACACAGTCGTGTGCGTGTGCATTTGTGCAAAAGCTCGATTGTATGTGGATCTTTGTGCGAGTATGAGTACACACTCACACATCATTTACATTCTCAACATGCCGCACTTCCGGCCGCACCCGGTTTGCATTATTCACCCTGCACGCAAATCGAACCGGAGCTGTCAGTGTCACACATACACGCAAACATTCGAAAGCACATGCCGTCGTTACAGTCACGGAATGGAGTACATGGCTGTGCATTGAAGCCGCGCTAGAATCTGGATTAGAATGTCGATTATACTCCCCGCATGTCTGCTAACCGAGTCGACATGTTTGCAATTAAAACCTATGTTGCGAGCGATTTCAAAAATGTATGCCATAGCGTATATACGTATGCAACAATAGGGTCTTCATTTCAAACATATTGTTCGTGAGTTGCAGCTGCTTCACGTTCTTCAAAACATTCCATACTCTCGAAACATGCTAGTCGGAATATTTTATTAATCATTTCGCTGCAAATATCTTGTGTACAGAAACAGGAACCCACACACACTGAGCATTCGAATGAGAACGCAGCCATGCGTCTCGCTATTTATCATTTTATATGCAGCAGCACGCACTAGCAAAAAGGCTTACGTTTGGCTTTCCGTGCGCGGTATTTACACCTGCGAATATGCTCACTAAACAAAACATGCATCAAACCACTATACGCAAACTCTCAACAACACGTTTATATCATTGTGTGGACGGTATTTTTCGTGTGTGCATATCTACGCTATTACATCCGAATTTCAAATGCAATGCACTATTTATTCGTTTACGCACCACGCACACACTAATACATACTTATCGTGAGCTCTATCCCATTCAATAAGTCGCAACAACTGTTGACATTACATTATATTATAAGGTATATTTTGGAATGAATTCTAGTCACCTATCCTAGTCACCCTATTATTCTATTAGTTATTGAAAAGTAGATTTTCTCTTCGATCATCATCAGTAGATGCATTAGCTCAAAGTAGCGTTACCAACAATTGAGAGTTCTCTAGAAAATTGATATCATGAAAATATAACCAATAATGTTTCTCCCGTTAATATAAACCAAACGTTTAACTAGATCTAGTCTTTTAGAATGGATTATTCTTTCCGATATTAGGTCATATTCCAGTCTAGTCGCAATGAACGACGTAAAACCCGAAGAACTTGTACGAAATTACATTATTCCAATTTTGTGTTATATTATATAAAAGTTAACATTTTTAACGAGCGATTATGTGTTGTCGTTTACTTAACTTATGGCTTCTGTTTGGTTTCGTTCTCGGTCTTATCTTATTTTATCTTATATTCTTCACATTAGTATCCACTGTTCTGAATTTATTCACGCTTTCTTTCGATTATATATCATTTCACCATCGAGAGTGCAAGTTCTTCTGGTCGCCGTGCATATGCGTTCATGCGTTCGACCCAACGCGTCCGCCAGTTTCGCATACGGTGGACGCCACACGCGTGCGTGCGCTGGCTCACATACGCCAGCCGATCGACGACGGTGTGTGAGCATGCGACGCACGACAGCGATACGAAGAAGAATACGAAAAAAGCAAGCGTGACGATGTTGCGCGCCAAATACGATACAAAAATGGGAATGGGCAATCTAGCGATATGACCAGAAGCGGCTATGGTGTGCTGTGTGTTGAAATCCTCGACTTACAATGCAAACAATTTGTGATTTTGCACGGTCCACTCGCGCAGACAAGCGGCCCCGGTCCGACGCCCAACGAAGTCGCCACTGAGGTCGGCTCGGCTCGGCTCGCCGTCGAGGCGACTTCAGGCGACGCAGCGACCGTCTTTGGGGCGCATGTCCGTCCGTGCGGCTGGCGACCACCGCATCTGCTGCTGGTTGGGACCAGCCGTCGCGAGTGCCGTTCCAAACGAATACGTCCGAGAAGAAGCCTTTTCAAAATCGATACCGTCCCTGAAAATTCTCTCTCTCATCACTGCCCCAGACCTTTGCCGCACCAATATATTTCAACGCAAAATTTTACCCATTGGTTGATATAATAATATGGCACCCAGTTTCATGCCCGCATGCAGACACCGTTTCGAGTGTTTGCATAGGGAGCACAAAAATCGATGAAAAATATCCCCAAGGAACCACCACCCCCCCTCATCCCACCACAAAGTCCAATTCGATTCGAAATACCAATTCTGTCTAAAAACCAGGCGACTTGTGAAGACGATATGAGTTGATTCGTTCGATGCCGATGATCAACTTCGAGTGATCGTGGATGGTCGCGGCATGGAAAACGTTCATGTTTGATTTCCTAAAACCCACCCCCATGTTTCGGTGCTTAATGAATTATGGTTGTTGTTGTTTATTTTTGCTCTACTATACATTTCACATTCTCTTTCAAAAATGACAAATTGCAGAGAATTGTTGAATATAATATACCAAATGGAACCACACCAGATTAAACTACCCCTAGTACAAGAAATACCACAATATAAATACATTCCGCCGACATAATAAACCATATAATATGTTTAATGTTTATTGTTGAACACATGTATTTTGATTCAGTTTTGCTTGCAATACCTTGTAAATATTCGACCCCTGTATTCAGATTATTGTTTCAAGTTAAGTTAAATGGTTATACAAGCTGATTAAAGTGTATCTCAAGAACATGTTGTTGAGTCTCTATTTACGTTGGCTTCAATGCCATACATATTTACAAACATATTTATGAACGTGAATTGTTGGCAATATGCTGATGCTATAACCACGTAGCGCACATTTTGTGTCCGTCTATAAAATGTGTTTCTTGTTAAACGTTGTCCAATCTGTGTATATAAATGTTTGTTTCTGTCCGTATATCCATGTATAAATGTAAATGTATAATGCACTAAATTTATAAAGTCGACATTTACCACTGCACAACTGAAGATTTCTTTTGAACATGTACACACGCTACTTCTTGTTTTTTTGAATAGCTTTGCTGCAGCCTTCACTGCTACACGCAGTACAGAAATAAACGTCCTTAGTATGAATCTTTATATGCAAATGCATATATTACATTACCCTATTTAATTTCGGGAGATAAGAGCTGCGATCTGATGATTAATAAAATCTTCATACAAGCGTGAGTTTCGTAAGCATAAAACCATAATATCATTGTTGCATTTATCTATGATTTATTTAAACCCAAACAACAGACTGCCCTCGTACACTTAAACTCACATGACTCACATCCAAAAACCTAATCGGTTGAACGAGATCCGAGAAAAGACACTTACAAAAATCAAGCAACAACATGTTTACTTAAATATTTTAAAGAAATACTTTCAATGCGTGTCCATTGCAATGCATTTCATTACCGTACCGAGAATGCAAATTACGAAAGGAAAATAACGGAAAACCGAAACAAATATTACTTGATAATCCAATTTTCGTGAGGCCTACATCGACGACGAGGCTCGCCGCGTGTTAGGCAAACCCCACTAAAAAAGGAATGTACTTCTATTTGTGTGTGTGGTAGATCGGCATCACTTTTTATTGTGAAATGTTTGTAACCGAGCTGGCATCGATCGACCACGGCGGGTTTTTCTAATTTGATTTAAATTCCTTCAATTACGTTGCCCCCATATGCTACCACAATCCAGTGCAGTCTCAGGATATCCCGAATGTCTACGCGATGTGTTGCGTTCAGTGAAACATGGATTAGTGTAACTCTCGGCAACCAACCACCAATCACATTGTCCATTGTTCTATTGGTTTTCAAAAATTCAGTCACTGTTCATTTCACGTATTTCATGCTGTTTCACACAAGTTGTGCATTGACGTACAATCTCTCCGGCAGAAGCTCGCGCTCGCCGACCACGTGCACACCATCACACTAATCCATGGGAACGTACACGCATCCGTACGGCCCGAATCCCATTCAGTTGCAGTCTGAACCCCTAGTCCCGGCTACCCCAAGTCCGGAATCCACTCAACACAGCGCGTGTGTCGCGCCGCTTTTCCGCCCTCCGCCCCGCACCGCCCCGCACCGCCCCCCGATCGATGCCAGCTCACGAATATTGCCACCGAAAAGCAGAATCTAGTAAATGTCATCAGCGCTGCGTGTCTGTGTTTGTTCCAAACCCAGCAATCAAGCCACGCCACGTGAAAACAAGAATAGCCAAAGAATGCCCGCCGCCCGGATGCGCCGACACCGGCGCCCGCACGGTCCCCGGAACGTGCGCAGCGCGTGCGTGTCGGCTGCGCGCGCGGGCATTTGTGTTTTATTATTTTCTGTCTTTTCACTCTGTGTGATCGTCCATTGTCCAAGCACAAACATCAGCATAGCGTAACAATTACATTTCTACCCAATGCAAAGATTGTTGTTTTCAATCATGAAATGCGTATCTATGATATCTTACAATTGATCGAAATGAATTTGAGAATATGCCGACTGCATATCCTGTTATCCCTACACCAAACCTCCACCACCACTCCACCCAAATCAAAATCCCCAACCCGAATTGAAATATCCGCTCATCACATTGCACTCCGATTTCCCCCCGATCCTCGATTGCACCGTCCGCTCTGAAATCGTTTGCACCATCCCCATGTCCGATCAATTCAATTCCCCTCCGCATCCCAGTCGTCCAAAATTCTAACCGCAAAGATTTCATAACGTTTCCATTTGTTCGACTGGCCTGGCCGGTGCATTACCAGCTAAACATTCGCTCCATATTCCTTCGTGTGCCGGGCACACAAAACACCTCCCATCGAATTCAGTTCATGTTCTTGTCAATAAAATCCAACGGATGCCTGAGAATGTTTACGAGTAGATTGTGACTAATCGCACACGAATAGACCAACCCCCCAACTGACTAGATCCTACTAAAACTTTAACGTAACTCTGCGCGGTTTAAGATCCACATCCATCCAAAAACGACGGTGACACAAAACCAAAATTCAAACGGAGGCTATAGTGTTATTGAAACGGAACCCCAATTAATCAATTTGACAATTTATATAACAAGCACTCGAAATCGAAATGAATGTACACAATTTGACGTTGAATGTGATTTTGCATCCAGTGGATCGAGAATACGTTTTTCTTATCGCGAACGCAAACGCGTTCTTTTCTCTCTCTCCTCTCTCTCTCCCGTATATTTTGATCATCCACCGAACCGAACCGACGAATCGCGTGCGCAGATTATCGCTGTGATATCGATCCTGTTCATTGTCCTGTCGACGATAGCGTTGACGCTTAACACTCTGCCGTCACTGCAGGGTGACCACAACGGTACGCCGCAGGACAATCCCGACCTGGCTATGGTTGAGGCCGTCTGCATCTCGTGGTTCACGCTCGAATACGTGCTGCGCTTCAGCGCCTCGCCCGACAAGTGGAAGTTCTTCAAAGGCGGCCTTAACGTCATAGACTTGCTAGCCATCCTACCCTACTTTGTGTCACTGTTTCTGCTGGAGACGAACAAGAATGCCACCGACCAGTTTCAGGATGTGCGCCGGGTGGTGCAAGTCTTCCGCATCATGCGCATCCTGCGAATCCTCAAGCTGGCCCGTCACTCAACGGGATTGCAGTCGCTGGGTTTCACCCTACGTAACTCGTACAAGGAGCTCGGTTTGCTCATGTTGTTCCTGGCAATGGGCGTTCTCATATTCTCATCGCTGGCATATTTTGCTGAAAAGGACGAGCCGCACACGAAATTCATTTCCATTCCTGAAACATTCTGGTGGGCGGGAATCACCATGACGACTGTTGGCTACGGGGATATTGTGCCCACGACCCCGCTGGGAAAGGTCATTGGGTCCGTCTGTTGTATATGCGGCGTGCTGGTGATCGCATTGCCCATTCCCATTATCGTCAACAACTTCGCCGAGTTCTACAAGAACCAGATGCGCCGCGAGAAGGCGCTGAAGCGCCGCGAAGCTCTAGACCGCGCCAAGCGCGAGGGCAGCATCGTGTCGTTCCACCATATCAACCTGCGCGACGCGTTCGCGAAGAGCATGGACCTGATCGATGTGATTGTCGACACCGGTAAGTAACCAGAGGCCAAAGTGCCAGCCGCCATGGAATCGCTGCCCATCCCCACGATCGGCAGCGATGTCCTCCAACACACACACACCCACAATCCACCTGACACCCAGTCACAAATTCACACACACCCAGCACACAGGCGGGCATATCTCGGGCAATCGGCTATCGAATTCGGCGCATGTCGCCTGCAGCCTCTGGCCGCCGCCATTCACAAACCGACTGGCTGTCGATTCGCTGTCGGTTTGTGCGTGTGCGCCGGTTGTTCGGGCAGGTTCGATGGCGGCTCGAGCTGTGCTCCGGCTGCGTTGTTCGTTTACTGTTTTCTGTTTGACTGTCGTCTGTACGTCGTCGTCGTCGTTTTGTGTTTGTGTTTTGTGTTGACTGACTGTGTGGCTGCATTGCGATATCGACTGGACTGGATATCGCAACGCATTCGAAGGACCGCTTTGGTTCGCGGATTACCGCAGAGAAAAATATGTTGCATGCTGCATGTTGGTGTCTATGACAGTATTAATCACTAGCGTGTGCGTGTTATGTAGAATGTAGTAATGATAGATGTTAGTTTCAACATCTTCCAAACGGCGGTTTTGATTTTGTATAGTAGTACCTTCATTTTAGTTTTACATGTAATCTGTTTACTTCTCAGTCGCTTATCGTATAATATTTGTTTATTGGTTCCTAAAACCGCATATTCAAACTGACGATGATATCAAACATTGTTCACAAAATCAGTTTAGTTTCACGATGAGAAGTTAGCTGTGCGAAATTCCAATATATTATATTTAGAAAAATAAATAGCCCACTCATTACGCAATCATCCGAATAGCGTTAGACTCAAATTCATAGCGTTCCATATAGAATTCAATTCGCTGCACCCGAGTGCAACAATTCCGCCAACCTCATTCATGTGTGTGCTTTCAGTCGCAGTGGCGGCCTTCCAAATGCAATCTGTCCGATTTTCTCAAACCCGTTTCACCCTTACACTGCCATATGTATCTCGCGTCTCTTCCATCAACTCAACCGGGCCCAAAACTCCGCGGCGTCCACATGAACGCCAAACGAATTTCGCACACCAAATAAACCGAATCAATCCACCCCCACCGGAATCGCAACTGCCGCGAAATGCGCGCCCGTACCATCCATTCACGCACGCACGCACAAACACCACCACAATCAACACCTCGCAGGTGACAAAGTCGTGCTGATCGAAGACGAGACGCCCAACGGCAGCACCCACGTGACCGAGGAGCGCCGGCCGCCGACCATCATTCAGGCCGGCGGCGGCGTCGTTGGCACCGGTGGCTCCGGTGGCGCCGGCATAGTTGGGGCAGCCGGCGCGGCGGCCGGTGCGCCCGGGC
>JANTBZ010000005.1:182621-209282 GCA_024741255.1 Exechia fusca
ATTTCTCAAATGTGGATCCAATAGGCGTGTACACATCAAAGATCGAAAACATCGTAGGTGGACGAACTATTAAAAATTGGGGTAGTATATGTAATTTGTAACATTTTTAAAATTGTCAATATTTTATTCACGTTTTATCAATAAAATGTTTAATAAAAGTACCCTTTTTCACTCGTCTCGTCCAACCACGACGCAGGTCGTCCTCCTCAAACCCATCTCTCTGGCGGCCCTCCTGCAGCTCGCCACTCGCCCTCTGGTGGCGGCCTCGTTCAGCGACAATCTGCTCAGCATGTTCCTCGTCCAGGTGCTCTCCGTGCCCGCTCTCGTCCATCATGCCGGCGAGCTGGCGCCGGAGGCGCTGCTGCAGCTGCGCGAATTGGGCGTCCTGCAGCGGGCGCTGCGCCTCCTCGAGGGCGAGCAATCGATGAAGATCATTGCGAACAGTATGCAGGGAACACAATCGCTGGCGCTGATCGCCAACATGGTGCAGATGTTCCATTTGGATACGGTGCAGCGACTGAAGGAGCCAGCGCCGGAACAGTCGGCAGCTGACACCACAGCGGAGCAGGACCACCAGTTCACGTTCGTGTGCACGCGCCTGCTGCAGGCCATCCCGAATACGGTGGGATCGAAGGGCGGATCGGTGTCGCAGTGGCACACGCTGCTCGGCTGGTTCGCACCGGCTCCGGATGCGCCGCAGAACGAGAATCTGGCGCTGATCAAAGCGCAGATCTATCTGCTGTGGGGACCGAAGTTGACGCACCGGCTGCTGGGCGAGCGCCTGAAGCGGATGGCAGTGGGATATGGGGGCATTGAGTTCCCGAACACGCAGCCACAGTCGACGAACGTGTTCCGGCGGGCGCTGGAGCGGTCGACGAAGAGCGTGGTGGTGGCGATGAGCAGTGGCAGTGGGACGGATTCGGCGGGTGGCGGCGGTGGCGGCGGCAAAGGGCCGCAGGTAGGCTTACTATTCTGCCAATATTAAGAACAAATACTTTGAGTGTGCCAAATAGTTGTGCTACAAATAGAGAGGCTAGAGACGCTTCGAGGTCGAATTCAATGTCTATGTGTCTATATTATTCCCAGGCTTCGGCGGCCACGTCGGCCGGCCAGTGGCGCAAGCTGGGCAACGAGGACGTGACGCGCGTCTCGCTGGTGTGCGGCATGTACCAGGCGGCGCTGAGCACGCTGGCCCAGCTGAAGCTGGACATCCTGTCGGGCCTGTGCTACAGCGACACGCTGCTGCACGATCTGTTCCTGTTGCTGGCCTCGTTGGGGCCGAACTGCGGGCTGCGCGCGCTGCTGGAGATGCTGGCGCAGTCACCGGCGGCGTATGCGCCGCCGTTGCAGATGCTGCTGCTGTTCTGTAATATGATGACGCATTACGTGATGTGAGTAGTGATTAGCGATTAGCGATGGTCGGCAAGACATTTTGGAAAGGTCTTTTGTTGATTGTATTAGTGTCGTTTCTCATACAGCATTCTGGACGATATTGAGATGTACGAGCAACAAGAACCGTTCAAGTTGACTGACTACACGGGACTGTCGTATTTTCTCAACAATTTCCTGTACAAAACGATTCAGGACAATATTTTTGGTGAGTATGAGATCTTCAGAATCGTCAAATCAACTGAACCATGCATGAATCAGTTTTAAAGAAATACGACCAAGATTAATATAAGAAACATCCAGGGACTCTTGATGTCATGAATTGAATATTTTAGAGTTCAGATATGCAGAACCCTTGTCCTGTCATCGGGAGATCAAATCGCCTTATACTTCACATTTTAGAATGAAAACAAAATTGACGAAAATATTGGTTCTCTATTATAAGTGTCCTCAATATAAAGCACATCTTATCAACAACTCTCTGCTAAATCTAAAAGATCATTGTGATGGAAAAATCGAAAATAAGTCAGCCGGAATCCGTATTAGAAATCTATTCAACGAAACAGCCCAGATTTCTAGTACTTCTTCGAATCTCATTGTTTTCTTTAGGGCCCAGTCTCCCCATGATAATCGAAATTTTGACCCGCACCACCCCCAGAACCCCGCTCCGTCGCCACCGAACCCATATTCGTCGCCATGCACACCCTGCTCACCTGCCTGTACCGTCGCGACTGCCGTCGCCCCTTCGCCGCCACCAATCACTGGCTCATCCACGAACTGCGACCCGCCCACTTTGTCGCCGACCTCGAGAAGAACAAGAAGCACACCCAGGTGCTGCTGCAGCGCATGCCGCACATCATTCCGCACGAGGACCGCGTCAAGCTGTTCCGCAAGTACGTGCACAACGAGAAGGCCGTGCTCGGCGTCACGGAGGCCACGTGCACCGCGCCGCCGAGCTCCGCCCTGATCACCGTGCATCGCGACCGCATCGTCGAGGACGGCTACCGGCAGCTGGCCATGCTGCCCGGCCACGCGATGAAGGGCGTCATCCGGGTGCGCTTCATCAACCAGCAGGGCTTGGATGAGGCGGGCATCGATCAGGACGGCGTGTTCAAGGAGTTCCTGGAGGAGACCATCCAGCGCGTTTTCGATCCGGCGCTGAATCTGTTCAAGACCACCGCCGATCAGCGGCTGTATCCGTCGCCGACGAGCCACGTGCAGGAGAACCACCTGCAGCTGTTCGAGTTTGTTGGGCTGATGCTGGGCAAAGCGGTGTACGAGGGCATCGTGGTGGATGTGCCGTTTGCGTCGTTTTTCCTGTCCCAGCTGCTGGGCCAGACCAGCCAGGCGATGTACAGCTGTATGGATGAGCTGTCGTCGTTGGACCAGGAGCTGTATCGGAGTTTGACGTTCATCAAGCACTATGAGGGCGATGTGGCCGATTTGGATCTGATGTTTGCGGTGGATGAGGATCAGATGGGAAAGATTGTGACGCACGAGCTGCATGCGGGCGGGCGGTCGAGGCCGGTGACGAATGATAACAAGTGAGTGGAAAATGCGACGGACGATTGTTCATTTAACTTACTTTGATTTCGCAAGGTGTGGGAAATACGTTTGAATCTCAATTGGCAAAATATTTCTCTTGAATACTTCAAATGCATAGTGTGTTTCAAAATTGTTCGTTTGTCTCCTCTTCCAGAATCAACTACATCCACTACAGTGCGTACTTCCGCATGCACACCCAGATTCGCGAGCAGACCACCGCCTTCATTCGGGGATTCCGGAGCATCGTCAACACCGACTGGCTGATGCTGTTCTCTGCTCCAGAGGTAAAACTACCGACACATTGACCGAATGTTTTAATTCCTCGCTTGTCTCTGCGCCGGCGCACAGCTCCAACGTCTAATTTCCGGTGACACGACGCCGCTCGACTTGAAAGACTTGCGCAAGCACACGCAATACTATGGCGGATTCCATGACTCGCATCGAGTGGTCGGCTGGCTGTGGGACATTTTGGCCAGGGATTTCACGGAGAACGAACGGAAACTGTTTTTGAAGGTGAAGCATTGCATATTGAAGTATACCGCAGAAGAGTTTCAAAATTATAATATCTAAATATATCCATGTCCTTTACACAGTTCGTCACCAGCTGCTCGAAACCACCGTTGCTCGGATTCGCGCACCTCGAGCCGCCGTTCTCGATTCGCTGCGTGGAGGTGGGCGACGACGAGGACACCGGCGACACGATTGGCAGTGTCATCCGCGGCTTCTTCACCATTCGCAAGAAGGATCCGCTGAACCGTCTGCCCACTTCGTCGACGTGCTTCAATCTGCTGAAGTTGCCCAACTACCAGAAGAAGAGCACGCTGCGCGAGAAACTGCGCTATGCCGTTTCGAGTAACACTGGATTTGAGTTGTCCTAGAGGGCAGCCTGGATGGATTGGGTGTGTCATATTATTGTGTATGTGTGCTTGAGATGATTGTCATTCAACGCAGACGAGCTCGATTCCCAGCAGATTTGTGTGGGTACCGGAAGTGCTGCTGCGTTATTTTAGTGTGAGTGCAGGTAAATTTCGTCGTGAACTGTCTTTTGTTCTAGAGTATTTATACATATTCTAAACCCATATAATATATTTTATGTAAATAGTTCTGTGATAGTACGAATAAACGCCACCGACAGAATTTACACGCTGTTGATCGACAAACCCACCACATGAAATAATATTTTTTTCGAATTTAAAAAATCACCGAAAATAGTTAGAAATGTACGGTAATAAATAATATTTTGTTAGAAATGTCATGAAATCTTTGAACATATCCTAATAATTTATTTCTAAATTCTTGGATTTTTTTCGAAAATCATCGGAGCCGAATATCGTGAACGTTTTCTGTATTTTCAAAATTTCAGACTGCATAGATAGTTTTGAATTATAAATACATTTGACTTTAACAAAAAATACAATCACAAAATCTTAACGACAGTCTTGGTTACGCATAAAACCTCAACTATTTTCATAATCACCCAATGCTACATGCTACTCTCAGTTTGGCTCTCCTCGCTCAAAGTAATCGGCAAAGTCGGCGCGGCGCGCGGCAAACTGCGCAAACACGCAAACAAAAGATTACAAAAATCCGCTCGCTCGGTTCTCTCGCCCTCAGTGTTTGTTCGAGCTTCGTCCGGTGCAGACGTTCGTCGTTGTCGTTGTCGTTCGTCGTTGCGAGTTTCGTGTAACGACCGCTGTCGCGCGTGTGCTCCCCAAGCACCATCTCTATTTACAGTGCGTCTCAGTCTCAGTGTCTCCAATTCTCGGTGCTCCAACACACACACACCGTGCTGACGAACCCCCCGCAACCGAGAGACGAAGGCGCCTGCTATATACACACTTCTCAGCGCTTCAGCGACACAACAACGCGGACTCGCAATACAAACACACGCACACGAAACGAATCTACCTCACGGCGACAGCAGCGCAGCGACTACGACGACTACAACAACAACAACCACCACAAAACAAGGTGTATATATTTCAACTGTACATAACTCTGGCCCTATGTACAAAATACATTGACGCTTAGTTCGCTTGCTGGCTCACGCTCAACGGAAAAAGGGGCATCGCGCACGCACACACAACACACACACACACTCGCACACAACCTCTCGCATACACACGAACAACCAAGCAGCTCCCGACAGGCGTGCGGCGACAAGAACCCGGAGTGTATTACACTCGCGTCTGCACCATCACCGCCACCGCGTCATCCGTTATTCTTCTTTGTGCTGCTGCAGCACAAACACACTCTGACGTGTGTGCGCCATACACACATACGACGACGACGTTTATCCAGTCGAGCCGCCCGCCCGTGTCTCAGCGCGTCTCGTCGTGTCACCCCGCCGTCTGCCGCGCTGCCCACTACCGCCGTCATAGTTGTCGATTTACTGGCGAGCCGAGCTCATCTGCTGCTGTAAATTATTGAACTCACACGTCGCGCGTCATTACTGTCGTGTGTGCGCCTCCCGTTTCGTTAGTTCCATTGTGTGAGCGACAGTGACAAAGTTATACTTTGTTTTTCGTCTGCCGAGTCGTGCCCCCCAGTCCAGAGGCGGCCGCGCTACTCGCGGTCGATTCTTATTGACGAATCGGGCCGCTGCGAACTGGTAAGTGTTTTATTGTTGTGCTCGATCGATGTGCGTATGAGTGTATGTATGTATGCATGTGTGTATGAATGTATGCATGTGTATGTTATGTGCGTGTTCGCAAGGTGTTCATATAATGTGTAATGTGTCTAATGTCTAATGCGTCCATGCGGACAACGTGACCAGCCACACATTCGCGAGTTGCACAAATAAACGACATGCTGCATCAGCCCTAATTAGCATTATTGGAATGAGTCGTGTGCAGTTACCTGTCACCTGAAATTGAATGTCCTGTGTAAATTGAAATGACATACAACATCAACATTTTTTTCGATCAGTGACAATCGTCATTCGATCATTCTATAACGTACATGACCCATATCATCGGACACATTACACATGATGCCATACATAATGACAGTGATCGAAAATCTGTTGATGCAGAATTATTGATACAAGTTGGGCAATGAATAAAATTTACTACAGATTTGACATCAGGGATCAGGGATCTCTTGTAGTCATTAGAAGTTGTAGTATTTTGAAACTCCCGTGCAAGAACTCAATCTTCATCTGAACATATCTTCGGCCACAGGGCGCATTGGCAAGAGTCCTTTTAGACGGGTATCTTTATTTTGCCCCTAGAATCACCAGCTAGATGCTCACTGTGATCCGTAACGACACGTGCGTTACCTCCCCTTGTTAGTAGCTGCGTGACAAGTATGGATTGACACAATTAAACCACACAATTATTGTTATTTAGTCGATTAAATAGTTGTCATTTTTGAAAAATGTTATCGATTTGAGAGTGGTGGGACGTGGCACCAGAACACCGAAATTCCCAGAACTTACGTGAAGTTCAGATTCAAGTATGCATATTGTTGGTTGCTTCGATCTATGTTTCAAAACATTTAATATTCGTAAGTTTAATTTGCCATAAAATGTTCAAACATTTTATTTTTTTATCGTAAGATTCAACTTGAATGTTTATTATATGTAGTAAAATCCATTCAGATTTCAGATACTCGGAGATCACGGAGCCAAAGGAAAGTTCCGCCGTAATATAATATACGATAACAATTTGTTCATGCTACCGAAGACTGAACGAATGCAGTTTCATCATCACGGCGAACAGCATTGCGATCGCGTGCGTGTTTGCTCGAACTACACGCAGTGTGGGTGTGAATGACCATCTCACTGCACTTCTTATTGCATGGCACGTTGCACGAATATACCATATACGCAATACGCAACGATCCAGCGATACGAACGCGCATATTGCACGCACAAATGTCTGGTAATGTCTGAATGTGTTTGTGTGTGAGCTTGCATGTTTGTCGTCGTCAGTCTTGTGCATTTGACTGGGAGCGTGCCGTGTTTACGTAAACGAAGCACGATGGTTTTTGGGACGCAAGATGCGCATGCATGCGTGTATACATTTTCATTCTGGAAACGCTCGAGGCACGTGTCGTGTGGCTGTGGCTCTTTGTCGTCCGTTGACAGTCACTGTCTCTGTGCTTTACACTAATTAAAAAAGAGGGTAGATTGAAACTTACTCGCGATTTGATCCACTTTACAAATACATTGAATTTGTCGCTCAACGTAAGAACTGTTTTATAGTATGGAACAACGATATCGCAGGACAATGAACACTAATAATAATAAACATAAAGGCTTTGTGTTGTGGTCTAAACATTCCATATTTAGCTTCAACACGCGTTCGTGCGTTGTTTTATTGCACGCGCGTAAGCAAACTTCTTTCGGTGTTGCACGCTGAACTGCACCAGCAGCTTTGTTGCTCATTCTCCTCCTCTCTCTGTCTCTCTGCATCTCTCTTCTGGATGAGTTGAGCCAATGCTCTCTGTTGTATATACAGAAACATCCTGTCGCGATCAACGATCAGTTCTACTTCGTCAGTACTCGGCTCAACATCATTCGGTGTGTCTTTAGTGCGTGTGTTTGTGCGCGTCGTGAGTTGAATACACAGGTTCTCGACAAAGGTGCACATCACAAAGCATCGCACAGCTGCTGCTGCTGCTTCTCCACGGCCAAGACCTGTGTGTGCGATTCGACTAAAGCATCGTCTGTGCGCTGATCTGTGGACGAGTGCGACGAGCAGTGTGTGTGTGTGTGTGTGGTGTCGTGTGGTTGTTATTCTGTGGTCACGCGACAAAATCCCACCAAACGAACACGCATACACATACTGCACGTACTGCTACCGTTCTCGTCAGCCTCGACGTCGTCGTCGTCGTCGTCGTCACGCACTTGAGCCGTAAGTGCGATTATACTATGTTCGAGTAAGTGCGTATGTAGGTTTTCTTAGGTATAAATGCTCACATGTTTGGCTTGTATTATATGCTGAGAGCGTCGATTGTGTGCGGATGTACGAACATGTATGATACACACGCATGAAGCATATTAAATTGCACATGCACTTGGTCGTTGTCTTCGTTGCAACCGCACCACCAACCAGCTGGTGCGTGCGTATGTGCAAACGTTTGTGTATGCGGAACAACAATAGCATTCTCGCTGCCACTTGTTTGTTATGCCTGTGTGTGTGCGTGCGTGCGTGCGTGCTTCAGTTGTGTGCAAAAAAACAAAGTTCCATTATTATATGCGCTCACATGTGTTTGCTCTTGTTCATTTCGCTGATGTTTTCTTTTATTTTGTCTTCTCCATTCGTCTCGTACAGCCGCCGTCTTTGTGCTGCCGACCGGATACCCCAACACGCCGCCACCATACTCGACACCGCTGTCGGCTGTCCGCCCGTGCATGGCCTATTGCTAATGGCGGCCGTCGGTGGACCAACAAGACAGTCTCGCGTCTCGATGAGCGTATCCATGTCACTGGTGCAGGGCGGAGCTGCGGGCGCCGGGGCGCAGGGCGCCATCCTGGCGGCAGCCGCACCCTACTACACGCCGCCGGCGGTGCCGCAGGACGTGCAGCCGGATCGGCCGATCGGATACGGCGCGTTCGGCGTTGTTTGGTAAGTAGCGAGAAGTGCAGCAACGTGCGAATTATATTTCGCACTAGAATGTGTGCTGCAAGGTGTAACTACCGCGTGTGTGATGTGATAATGATGATTTAGCCAACATTTTCTATGCGAACGTATGGCGAACTATTTGAATAGTTTCGAAGCGTTCCGGGCGCGCACGCGAGTGTGTTAATTGGCTCGCTCACTCGCGAGCGCGCGCGGTTCGTGAACCCTGGTGTTAAATGAATTTGTGCACGCACACCGCACACACACACCGCGGCGCATTGTCCGCGCACTTCCAACCGCTGTCGCTGCTGCTGTTCCTCTCATCGTTGGAACATGAAATATGCCTGCACGCGGATCTGCAGCACACACAACGCAAAGCACCAGGCAGGCACAGCCAGCACAGAGAACACACATCGGGCACAAACTAGCCTTGAACAAGTTCAACACTGCGTGATGTGCGACGAGTGCGGCTTTTTGTTGTCTTGACTTGTGTGTATGTGTGCATGTGTATGTGCGCGAATATGTACAGGGTAAGCCATATTTGATGGAATTATGAGAACATGAAATAACTATTGATCCAATCAACATAGATTATATCAATGAAATGCCGCCTTCATTGGCAACAAAATAATGTGCTGAATTTCCTTCTTTTCCATCATTGTTTTCTGTATCTCGGGCGGAATAGCTATAATTTCTGCACGAATTTTCGCCTTGAGCTCGTCTATAGTCTGAAGCTTACTGGCTAACTATTTGAACTCCAAACCATCTTACAACGAGACTCAAGACTCGTTAATGCGACTCCTACCTATAATTTTAAACAAACATGTTCTCAATAAACGTCATAATGACGATCTCCCAATATATTTACGGAAGCAATGTTTACAAAAAACGTTGACATGTTGAAATTGGAGATGTTTAAAAAAACTGCAAAATGCACGATGAATTTCGCTGAGGCGCGATGAAATGGAGTATCCAAAAACTAGTCCCAACAAATTGTAATAAACTAAATTGAAATTTAAAAAATAACTCATGAAAATCTGATGTAAAATGTCAAAGATATTCGATGTTCTTATACCTCCCTGAAATATGACGCACCCTGTATATGTCTGCATGTATGTGTGTAGTTTTCAACAACGCGACCATTATTACCATCATGCCTGCGCGCTTCGTACGCGCAAGCAAACGTGAACCAGCCACCACCAGCACGAACTCCAACACACACACACACACGATGGAGCTGGTGACCGCGTGTGTTTAACACTTGCGTGTGCATGTGTATTTTGCGAGCTTCTACGATGACGACGACGCCAGCGTTGAGCGCATCGACGCGCCAACGAACCAGCGACGATGCCGCTGCAATGTAGTGTAATCGTATAATAGCAGAGTAGAGTGAATATTGCCCGTTTCGCACTGCTACTCTTCGTCGCCGTCGTCGTCGGCTGAGCGCGGATTATTATTTGCGTGCGCAGGCGCACACAACTTGTTCTTGACGCGACGTCGTCGACCGCAAAACCCGTGTTCTCTGCTGCTAGGTGAACACTGCGAACACGCACAGTGCACATACATAGATTGCGAATGTTCTGGGCATGTTCGCCTGTGGACGCCTTACGGCCGCAGCCGAGCGCGAATCGCACATGCACACTTTGGTTACAGCACCTTCGTCCCCGAATCGGATGAATGAACGCGCGTGTGTTCTTGCTCCCAGAGCGATCATCATGGTCGTCGTATCCGCTTCATTGTATCACGAATGTGTCGCGAGTCGCGAGTGTGTCGCTCGATATAGCTCGAAGTCGAAGGCTCCGCCGGCTGGCTTCCTTCTTCTCACTCCCCGCCCCGCCAGCGCGCCACGAGCACAAACACATTTCGTATATACAAATTGATTCTACCTTGTACGGGTGTATTTCATCACGTGTGTGTGTATTTCCGCCACATTTCCCTGCTTAGTAACACGACGACGACCACACCACACGAATGCGCTCCAAACGCCGTCGTGCATATGAGTCACTTCACTCACACATGCGCGTACACGTTCGCGCGCATATCGACGTGAACATTGAACTTTCGAAGCGCGGCGGCGTCGTCGTCTCCGCGTGCACCAAACTCACACGCACGCACGCACGCACGCACGCACGTCGTTCGGCCCCGCATGGCATTATGGCATTCTGCAGCAGCCGCGTGAATGCGCGCAATGTGCGAGATGAGCGGTGCGTGCGTGCGGTGAGCCATGCGTTCTCGGTCCCGGTTCATCACCACCATCATCATCATCCTCGTCGTCGCAGCAGTCGCAGTTCTCGGTACCCAGATGTGTGCTGTTGCAGGCTGCACGATGCGTGTGCACGCACGCTGCACGCACGCACCCAACCCCAGCCCAGAACACGAACACAGTACAGTATTTACCATATGCACACGCGACACTCGCGCGACAACAGCGACAGATGTGCGCGTCGTTCGCATGCGTGCATGCGTCCGTTAGTTACACTCCACCGCCACCACTACCACCACTACACACGAAATATATTTGTTCGGCTTTGGTTTTATACTTGCAATAACTCGTCGGTCGGATTCACCCTGATCCGAAAATATTTGTTGCGCGCACGCTCACAGCCAGTCGCAAGCGACGGTTCTTTGTCCGAAACTTGAACCAGCTGCTCGTGCGTGCGCTGCGGTGCACGCGGCTGGCGCTTGCATGCCCAAAAGTTCAAGTACACTGACTGCAAAACGGAGATCCCGCGCAGACAGTGCACATTGCAGACTGTCGGAAAGCTGCTCTGTTTCGTGTGCGCGGCGGCTGGTGTGTGTCATCATCGTTTGCGTTCGGATTAAACTCTTTGTGTGGATTGATATCGGTTTGATAGTATACCTCTAAAACAAGAAATCCACCTCACGCCAGACGCCAGTTATTGGCATTGGGTTGCGCACGATGGAAGCGCGCGCCGGACGCTTCGCCGAGTTGTGGGGTGTGATTGTGATGAACCTAAAAAACGGCCAGCTGCAAATATTGAAACTAAACTAGTCGGGTGCAAAGCGCGACGACGACGCCACCCAACCCCTCGATGAGTCGTGCATTCGTGTGTGTTTGGAATGGAAAAAACGCACACTATATTTCGACGTTCGGGGTTATATAAGCAGCAGTAGCATCGGCAGCGGCAGCAGCATATGGGCCCGAGCATGTCGCGCATAGCGAGCGTTGCTCCGTCGTGTTCAGCTGTGCTTGTATGTCTGCATGTGTGTGTGTGCGGTGTTTATTCGGTTAATGTTGAGTCTGGCGGTGCGCTGCTGGCTGGCTGCTGGCTGCTGGCGACTGTGGCGGGTCGTTCGCACTCGACGGCACACAAAATGCACACGCAGCACAAAACGCTCTACACAGCGCGCATCTCGATGCGCGATTCGATCGGCGAGGAACGCCGATCCACCAGCACCATCCGAGATGAGAGCGAGATTTCATTGTGTTATTTGATTATTATTTCGTCCCGATGCACAGCAACACACAACAAGCTCACAATCGTGTGTAGTGTGACGTTGATGGGAGCGGATATGTCTATATGGTCTCTATAGATTGTCTGTGAGCGTGGTTGTGTATATTAGTTCGATGCAATCGGCCTGCACAAACATCATGGGCTAGCAACACCACCAACCCATCGAGCTCAGAACAGCACATACATACATCAGCGAAAACCGAAACGAATTAAACACAAAAAAGAACACCTCAGAATGCATCGCGCGCGCGCGCGCTCTGCGACCGGCGACCGCAGAGTTACCATATAATATAGATTCACGCAGCAACAGCAGCAGCAGCAGCCGAGAAGCCACAACCGCTAATAACAAAGGTTCAAGGCATCGCCACTTCGTCTTCGTGAGTGATGTCTGTGGTTCGCGCGCGTTCATGCAGCGAACGCAGCCGACCACGACCAACACAAGCGCAGACAGCGCCCAGCTAGCTCTTTGGATGCGCGCGCGCGCTCACGCTCGCGTTCTGTGTCAATGTTTCCCATGCGGCCGTCGCCACGACGGCCGCCGACGCCGCCGCACATTCACCGAATTCTTCATACACCACGTTATACGTCGTGTTCGTATATGAATGTATGTACCTACACCACACCGATAGAATAGTTTCAATTTCCAGGAAGGTTTATTGTGTGTGAAGTATATTATTATATAGAGGCACGTTACATACACAGCACATTTAAATAGTATGCCCGGGATTTCGGTATGATTCTGCGGAATTGGACTAATGCGCGTCGATGTGCGTGCGTGTGTCCAGATTAGCGCAAACCGCAATTGAATGCGACATCGCGCGTCGGTACGTGTTCGCTTATAGGTGCGCAGAGCGCGTTTATTCCGGGTAGAGAGCGATGGATTGAAAAATATTGTGTCTCGGCACGTTGCCGGAATAAAGGAAAATGTCAGTGTGTGTTATATGAGAACACGTGCACATGCGATGATTGACCACGTGCATCGTCGACATCTGCACACAGTTCTACACACACACACACACACACACTCGAATGCCACCTGCTGTCTCCGTTTACCTGCGCAACAGCAGACGTCGTCGTCCTCGTTTGGCTGCATCAGACACAACAGCATGTGCGAACTTTGTATTCTCTGCCGCCGCCGATGCTGCTGCTGATCATGCAGCTGCATCTGCGCTCGTCGCAAAGCCGGTTGACCGATTACATTCAGTATATCGCGCAGGTCTAACACAAGGCCGTCCTAAGGTCATGGCAAACTGGGCATTAGCTAGGGGTCCCGCATTGCCGAGGGACCCGAGTCTGAGCTATTTAGAAAAATTCGCAGAAAAAAAGTGAGGGCCCGCATGTGTGAAATCGCTAACAACGAATGCAAGAAGTTTATGACGAATTTATTCTGGCAACGCGGGGGAATGAATTACTGTTTCATATTATTATGTAGAATTGTTTTCCACTGTCTTAAAAATAATGTATTTTTCAAGTCGCGGTGTCAGCCTTGATTTTTCATACACAAGAAATGCTTGATCAATACAAATGTTGAGGTATAAACTAATAATTTTATATACCATAAACATCTTGATGTGTAGTTATAGATATTTGTTGGGCCCCTCAGTGTTTGGGGCCTCAATTGATAACTAGTCAGGGCCACGGAAAACTTTGAGACGGCCCTGGTCTAACATACATATATCGAGTTACTTACCATTATTTTTCATTTGCCATCCTGCAGGGCCGTCACAGATCCGCGCGACGGACGGCGCGTCGCCCTGAAGAAACTGCCCAACGTATTCCAGTCGCTGGTGTCCTCGAAGCGCGTGTTTCGCGAACTGAAGATGCTGTGCTACTTCAAACATGAAAACGTGAGTTCATCATTCATCATACAGCATCACAACACGACCCACAGAGAGCGAGAACGTCAATAAACTTGATCTCATTGCACACGACCCTTTAACCTGAATCGCGCGCACTCACTCACTTCTGGGCACATGTGCTCTGATGGCACGGCGACAATTGCGACCAGTATTCAGTATTTATATCGTCATTCATTGCGAGAAACGCTCACTGCTCGTTCACTCATCGCAATTGGCCAGAACACACTCGCACAAAGACTCGGCACAATAAGCGGCATCTCAACGGCCGTCGCAGACACGCACGTGTCTGTCGTCTTGCGTGTGCACCGACGACGAGCGCGATTTATTTCGGGAAAATATGCGCGCGCACTTTTCGCGTGCGTGCGACACGCGCGATTTTCATTATCGCGAGTTTCGACGAGCTTTTGTCCGCGCACGCGTGCATTCGGAATGAGAATGGGAAATATTTAAATCCGTTTTCCTTTGTCATACTCACACAGGTTCTGTCTGCCTTGGACATTTTGCAGCCTCCTCATTTGGACTTTTTCCAAGAAATGTAAGTATGACGTTTGGCTTGCGTGACTCTTGGCAGCCAGCAGTTGATGGCAACGTTCTTATCCAAAATTGTATTCCCACGACAGATATGTGATAACCGAACTCCTGCAGTCTGACCTCCACAAAATCATCGTGTCGCCGCAGCACCTCTCCGCCGACCACATCAAAGTGTTCCTCTACCAGATCCTGCGCGGCCTCAAGTACCTGCACTCGGCCCGCATCCTCCATCGCGACATCAAACCGGGCAATCTGCTGGTGAACAGCAACTGCGTCCTGAAGATCTGCGACTTTGGGCTGGCGCGCGTCGAAGAGCCGGACCCAAACAAGCACATGACCCAGGAGGTGGTCACCCAGTACTATCGGGCGCCCGAGATTCTGATGGGCGCGCGCCATTATTCGGCGGGCGTCGATGTCTGGTCGGTTGGCTGCATTTTCGGCGAGCTGCTCGGCCGGCGCATTCTGTTCCAGGCGCAGTCGCCCGTCCAGCAGCTGGAGCTGATCACCGAGCTGCTGGGCACACCGCCGCTGGAGGACATGCAGCACGCGTGCGAGGGCGCCCGTTCGCACATGCTGCGGCGCACGCAGAAGATGCCGTCGCTGTCGGCGCTGTACACGCTGAGCACGCACGCGACGCACGATGCGGTGCATCTGCTGTGCCAGATGCTGATGTTCAATCCGGTGAGTGTGGAGTCAGATAAAAGAGTTTTAGAACGCGGATATTATTGCTCGACTCATCGCTGTTTCGGAATTTGTTCTATTAACATCTGAAACATTCATTATTTCATTCAATGATACCACTTGGTTGACATATTTCTCTTTTTTTTCAACATAATTATCCTCGTCAACTGTCAACCAAAAAAACAAACACGAACATCTATTTATTCCATTCTCCATACAAAATACCCTATCCTAATTTTGAGATTGGTTGCTACAACGTATTACTGGAGTGACTTGGAGCAATGTATGTTATACTCAATCGGAAGATAATGAGATTATGCACAAATTCTTTTCATTTAATCATTTAAAACAATTTAAACAATTGCGACCATTTCTCCATTGTATATATAAAAATCGGCCTTCTCTAGGCGCGCTCAACGAAAGGGCCAGACATATCTTCAACGATTTTTTCGTATACAATTGAATGATGTTGGATGAACAAAACTGCTTCATTACCATTTGATTGCGACTCTTACTTCTACAAAATGTAGAAGAAGCTAACTAATGAACTAGAGAGATTGTTACTTATACACCTCGTATAGATGCTTAAAATGGGTTAGCCTCAAATGTGAAAATTTCCACAATACCAAAAGCGTTGACACAACCTTGACTACATTAGGTATACATAAGATGAAGTTTAACTCATTCTTTATTTTCGCCCGCTTTTCATCCGCCTCGCAGGACAAACGAATCTCCATCAACGATGCCCTGGCCCATCCGTATCTGGACGAGGGCCGCCTGCGCTACCATTCGTGCATGTGCAAGTGCTGCTTCACAACGTCGGCGGGCATGCGCCAGTACACCAACGAGTTCGAGCCATCGACCAGCCAGCCGTTCGACGACATGTGGGAGCGCAAGTTCACATCGGTGCACCAGGTCAAAGGTGAGAGACGCGCTCGGTGCGCGCTTAAATGCGAACTGGCGAAGAACGAGTTGTTAACAGGTTTCTATTTATTACCACCCACCCGCCCGCCGCCGCCCGAACAGAGGAAATGCACAAATTCATCGCCGAGCAACTGCAGACGGGTCGCGTGCCGCTGTGCATCAATCCGCAGAGTGCCGCATTCAAGAGCTTCGCGAGGTTCGTTCCCACCAACTCTTCCACCAACCATTCTCACACACGAGACACGACACATGGATTCAAACACCAATATGGCTAAAAATTGTAAAATCAATATTCAGTCGTGGCGGTCTGTCCAACGTGTCAAGTGTCTACAATATAATCTGCGGTGTCTGTGTGTCTTACAAACACATATATTGTAGTACATACACACAGATATCCAGACCAGACTGACACTAGATTTGCGGTAATTTGCAACGTAAATACACTTTGGTAGTATTCTAAATTTTGTTCGACTATGCGGCAACCGAACTCGAATCAAATTCACACACACTCAACATATAATATACGAACCGTTGTACACCAACACACCTTACGATTTACGATTCAATATTTTTGCTATATTCCGTCCTAAATGTGTGTATGTTTCGTCAACTCAACTACTAGCCAACAACAACAACAGCAACAGCAACAATAATTCGAATTAATCGTGTCCGAAGCGATCGCGATTTCAAACAAAACGCACGCTCGATCGATGGGGGTAATGTCGCGTTGTGCGGGTTTTGCATTTGCTCGAGCGAAAACACCCACAGCCAACCAACCCATCAGAGCCCAACCACCAAGCGTCAACATCAACAACAACAACCACTACCAATCTACTGCAACATAGGCTGCAACATAAGCTGCAACAATCCACACTCAGAGTTCAATACGGAAGAAGACTGTGCTGCGGTGTCTCCTCCTCCTCCAACGGTTAGAGCACAAATCACCTCTCATTTAGATAAGGCGCACTCATTTTAATCAATCTCTTTCACTACCAACCAAATCAACAAACCAACTCCCACTCCTCGGAACCCACTCTGCAGTTCGCCACTCTATTTATATTTCATTTGATTTTTTTTTGTTCTCTGTGATTGTGCGTGCTTCGAGCATCATCCATCTCACTTTATGGGTTTTTCTGTTGCAATTAATTCACCTTTTTTTGTTGCCTAACCATTAACACACTCATATACAGTTTTACATATACCATGAACATTCCCACGCTTGATTGATCCACACTCATTACTCAAAATTTTCGAAATCCATCCATGACTTCGTTCGAATATGCAGTCCGCATGAAACGCAACTCTTCGACGACTTCTTGTGTTTTGTGTATTTGTGTGTGTTTTATCTGTACTTTATCTGTTTCATAAATCATATTTATATAGTTGTCGGGATATGGGCGGTGGTGGGCAACACGCACTTTGTACAATTTACTATTCACTACAACATCATTTGCGATTTTGTTTTTCATAGAAAAACCGCAAATATCTGCACACGATTCCTTGCCAATAAGACACACGCATCTCTAAGCAACACTCACCAACTTGTTGATTTCCTGTCCACTCCACCCCCCCTCCCGTTCTTGCGCAGGCCGAGCGCCGCTGCTGCTCCCACAAAGTCCCACAAAGCTTCAGCGCCATGCAAACGGCGGGCATCGAAGGTGGCGTGCGCACGTCGACTGGCCAGACGGCTAATTTCGTTGCCGATAATTTTTCTATTCGCTGCCTGAGATATGTGCGCGACGTGTGCAAGGAAGTGCGTGAGCCCCGTGTGTTAGCAAATGTTTCACTAGAGACACACACACCCTTCAACACACAGACTCACAGTCACAAATAACATTCCCGTCAATACTACCTACCTCCGCCAACACCACCAAACACATCATCGCACTACCTCTTCGACTGCCACATTTTTGTGTTGGGGGCGGATGGATTGGGATGAGTGTGATATTGGATTCAGGTTAGTGCTTAGTGTCACAGAAACTATACCTAAAATAATGACATACACACCCACAAAACCCCACCTCATCACACACCTCTGTACATGCCGCATATTTGCTAACCGCATTTTTGTCAATTGATTTCCCAATTCGAGTTCCGCTGTCCGCATATCCATATATTTTTGTTCAATATTCACATACCGCCACCACCGCCGCCACGACCCCTAATAATAATGTCCTCTGTGTGTGTGTGTGTCTATACTGCGATGTTAACCGTGTGCACGCGTAATATTTATGCCCATATGCCCGTTTCACCTCTCTATGTACATACTACATTTTATTCTCTGTCACTGTGGCAATACCGCCGTGTGTGCGCTCATTGCATCGATCATACTAATCGCCCTTTCGTTTCGTTGACCGAATCCGATTTTGCCGTATCAGTTCCAACGTCGCCCATCCGTCGGAACTGCCGCCTTCGCCGCACCAGTGGGAATGACCCCGGCAGCCGCTCCACAAACACCATCAACATAAACATCAACATCAGCCATCATCAGCAGCATCAGCAGCAGCATCTGCATCGCATTCGGCGCATCAGCGCCACGGCTGCGGCGGTGGCGGAATCGGCGGACAGAACAATTCTTCGTCAACACAGCCTCCACCGCCCGCCAATAGACGAAGCAGCAGCAGCAGCAGCAGCAGCAGCACAAAGACTGAACGTGCGAACTTGCCGGACAGGTTCGGCATTGCAGCGCCAAATCGCATCAATCAACAGCAGCAGCCGCGGCCCTCCACCGATCGACGGTCGTCGTTGCGTCGCCACAACAACGGACCAGCGGTGAACAACCACCACAACCACAACAGCAACAAGGGCCAACGGACTCGATGGGTGGAGGGGACGTGAGAGGGAGAGTTATACACACCATTTTCACTCACACATACACAATTACACGTAAGCGATTTAACGTCAATACACCATCATACTTATCATATGCTGCACCACCTGCATGATTAGAGTTTAAAGTTACACAGACAGACACGCACACGCACATACTACACTTCAACATAATTGCCAAATTTACCTCAATAGTTAAGTGAATCACTTACGAAGCAAAACACCACCATCAATAACAACACACAAACAAAACTGAAAGCAATGATAAACAGTGGTCTTGCAAACTGGGGAGCTCTCCCATGACACAAACACACATGCACACTAACACACACACATTCACACTCACGTGCACTCGTACACGTACACTCGCATTCAATATTGTTGGAGACACACAATAGATTTATGTATACGCGTATATAAGAACGGCTGTAGCCATTTTTCAATTGTTTAGGTGTTTGCTTTTTTTGCATGTTAAACTCGCCCGCGCCACTACCAATATTCGGTCGAAACTACCCCCCAAAATTCTAAGGCCGCCAATAATAATGGGACCCGTCGTCTTGTTTGGTCGGCCTATGTACATAATATACGCATACAACAAACAAAAAATACAAGTAAATATTAAGCTAACTGCACCGATATATAAAAAACGACTACTTTATATATACACGAATACCACCCCCTGATCGCAAGAACAACCACAATAGAGAACATTTTGAATTCGGCTGGGACGATTACGCGGATTTCGGCGTTTGTGCACACTCACATGAATATCCATCTTGTACCTAAACAATAGCGTGTCTTAAATATGATTATTTGAACGGGGGAAAGCACCGCAAATCAGCGTGCGATTACCATTGTCAAATAGTGTGTAGAATCTGTGTTCGTGTATCTGTGTCTATTTCAAAGTGTGCAAATTCCATAGCCAGGAAAAATGTTCCAAACGTTAGGATGTTGTCGTATTTGTGATGTGTGACGATGTACCTCGTATTGTTCCCGTTTGCTTTACAAACGATTCCACACGATTTGTGCACACGAAAAAAAACCCTAAATTCACAACACTTGTCATGAGCGTCCGAAAGCCATTCGCATTGTATAAAGAACTGATTTCATATAGTCAAGTAGGTAACATACACACACATCTTTAAAAAATGCCTGTTTCAGGAGCAACCAAACATAAATTACAACCACACAACACCCCGCAATAACTTAACTACAAACGAAACAAACAAAACCACCCAAACACATCAAACTTTCACATAGATCTCAGTAAAGTAGAGTGCTCCGGCCGCTGGGAGTCAAAACGTCAACGACGGCAATTCGGTTTCGTTCCGGCGAGCGAATGTCGTCGGCGACAAATGTGCATTTTCCAAACTCCCGCAGCCCGGTCCGGTGGCAAGCTCTCGCCCAGAACGCATACCCCAACACATAAGTCCTATATCCCCATTCATCATTCATTCATCATTCGCATTGTGTCCACTTTCCACCCGTGTCTCTACGCGCAATTTGTGCATGTTTGCTCGCGACACAAGAATGACCTTTATGAATATGTTTTATGTAATCCGATATACTATAAATATACTTATACACATATTCAGTATACGTTTGAATTGAATTTGCTTCGCATATTTTTGTATAAGACCATTTCCTTACTGTAGGCTTCCCAAACATTATTTGCAACTTGTATAGATTTGTATTTAGGACACTTTGTCAATTTAGAGTTAACGATCCGGCAAACACGCTCCAACAACTAGCCCATAGACACTTGTGTCTATTCTTGTGTAAATTGTAATACGATATGGATGTTGTACAGTATTTAACATTTAAGACGATAGAAACTGCAGCAGCTGCATAAGGGGCAAATTATTTCATGTTAGCTGGGTGTTCGAGAACGAAAAAGGAGAGACAAAAAACCATGAAAAATAACATTGTATTTACGGACTGCTGATTTTTTAAACAATCAACTTTACCAATTTATGCATCAACACTACATAAATTGTGCTGCTTACGTGTAAGAAGCCAAAAAAAGCGAAATTATATAGCAACACATACATACACACACACGAACCCTCAAACATGTTTCATTTTCACACATTTTTACATTTAGTCATATTTTTTACATGGGAACAACATCGGACTAATCAAATACTGTAAATATTCGTTCAAGGCTTCTGTTGTATGCAAATAACACCCTTTTGCGATTGAACAAATAAATGATACCACACAAAAAGGTGTGTCGACGCCTAAATATAATTTTGACTTATTTTCCATTTGTTCCTAGAACTTATACCGACACCATATTCTCGGTTGCAAGTCCGCCCACAAAAATACAACAAAAAGCAATATTTACAAGGGTCTTCCCATCAATGTGCAGAAATATAAAGCAAGACATGTTATAACATTGATGGTGAACTATACTACATATTTGCAAAAACATTACCATCTAGGTTTGATCAAAATATTCGACTATATGATAGTATTTATAGGGGTTTCAGTGTCACTCATTAATACCATTCTATTGCAATTGTTCACACATTAATATATGTACTAGAATTGCAGAACAACAAGACACCAAATCTTGATATATATTATACTTTCAAATGATCGTCACTGTTTGATCAAACCTGGTACAATTTATGTTAGAAAATGTATCTTATGCGGTATGCGTGCACACTGCAATTGTTTATCCACAACATAATTCAAGAAGTGTATGAGAAAATATTCTAAATGCAACCAAGCAAATAAATAACTATTATATACCGCGAGAATATCGGTATAATGTATGTGTTATATATTATTATAGTCAAGGCTTGAAAACGAAAACCTATCCAAAATCCAAACCTGTTCGAGAGCCGCGGGAGAATATAAGCTATAAGCTGGCGATTTTCGATTTTTCTGGAATTTGCGCGCAAATCGTATATCAACAACACGCAGAAAACTACCAACAATAAACGACCGCGCGCCGTCATCTCGTTCCGTCTCTCTTCCTCCACTCTCTACACGCTTCGCGCGCTTGCAGCTGCTCGAAATGTGCTCGAATCTGGTATAAACGCCGTTTGAGAAGCACTGAGCCCGCGCACCATCAGCCGAATCGATTTGCCACAAATGCCGCTTGTTTATCGCCTCCAAACCACCGAAATGCGCATGATAAAATTCGGAAAATGCCCCAAATCCACCCCAGATTATCCAGCTCCCGTTTACCGGCAGTCCGGGCTGCCTACGGCCACCGGAAACGGCTGAAATCACACTGAATGCCAATGCACTGCAAACCGGAAGTTTACACCAGTCTTCCAGAACGTTCGCGATGCGTCTACACGCGAGCACTGTCATCTATAAAAACCGCGCCGCGGACGCGCTGCACCATCATTCGAAGAAAATCGCCCAGCCAGTTCGTTCGTTTCACCGCGCGACGATTTCCGTGCTCAGAGTTTGCAGTGTGTGATTTTTGTGACCCAAGAAACAATACTAACTCAAGGTAAGCATATTACATTTTCTGTTGCAGTTTTACCTGGACAATTCAGATTTGTGCCGGTTGCGGAGCATTTCATGTGCAGAGATTCACAGAATTTACATGATTTGCGTCAAAAAATGTCTGTCGCGTTTCGACGTCGTCCGCATTGACCCAATTCGCTGCATGTCGGCGCTTTTGTTCTAGTCGGTTCGGTCAGCGCAAAATGCGTTCAATCGCAATTCAATTGCAAATTGCAATGTGCCCGCCGACGCCGACATTCGGCCACCGACGATGAACAAAATGCAAATTGCGAGGCGATTTGGTGTGATGAAAATCGCCCAGACGCCACATCATCGCGAGCCGCGACAGAAGTTTCCGGGTTCTGGAAGATTCTGGTGCGACGACGACGAAGACGAAACGTGCGATTACGAGCGGTGCAATATTTTCTGCAAACGTGTGTGTGTGTGCTCACAAAGGCGGTGACCTCTAAATGATGAAACGCATAGTATGTGCATTATCTGAACTAAACTGTTGAGACTCCTATGCTGCCTTCCTTCTGAAAATGGTCGTCCAATTTGCGTGCACACACACAAAGAAACACGCCGGTCGCGAAAAATGTCGAACGTCATTGTACGATGAACACGTAATTAACACACCCCTTTTTCCATCTTCAACACGCAGATGCCCGAGCAAGGAGAGACCGAGACCTTCGCCTTCCAGGCCGAGATCGCCCAGTTGATGTCCCTGATCATCAACACCTTCTACTCGAACAAGGAAATCTTCCTGCGTGAATTGATCTCCAACTCGTCCGATGTAAGTATTGATTATGCGATTTGTGTGGTTATGTTTGTGCTTCGATGTGCGAGTGCGTGTTTGCCGTTGCTATGATGAAACGCATAGTATGTGCATTATCTGAACTACACTGTTGAGACTCCTATGCTGCCTTCCTTCTGAACGAATTGAATTGAATGCATCGATTAATTTTATTCCAATGGCAAACACGCACAATAATAATTAACACATGTATCCCATATGCGTTCATATGCGCCACGCATCCGTCCCGTCTGCCATGCCGACCATGCTAATAGATTGTATTTGTCTCCCATCCGCCAGGCCTTGGACAAGATCCGCTACGAGTCGCTCACCGACCCGACCAAGCTGGATTCCGGCAAGGAGCTGTTCATCAAGATCATCCCGAACCGCGCCGCCGGCACGCTGACCCTCATCGATACCGGTATCGGCATGACCAAGGCCGATCTGGTCAACAACCTGGGAACGATCGCCAAGTCGGGCACCAAGGCCTTCATGGAGGCGCTGCAGGCCGGCGCTGACATCAGCATGATCGGTCAGTTCGGCGTGGGCTTCTACTCGGCCTACCTGATCGCCGACCGCGTCACCGTCACGTCGAAGCACAACGACGACGAGCAGTACGTGTGGGAGTCGTCCGCTGGCGGTTCGTTCACCATCACCACCGACAACAGCGAGCCGCTGGGCCGCGGTACCAAGATCGTGCTGCACATCAAGGAGGACCAGACCGAGTACCTGCAGGACGAGAAGATCAAGGAGATCGTCACCAAGCACTCGCAGTTCATCGGCTACCCGATCAAGATGCTGCAGGAGAAGGAGCGCGACCAGGAGGTGAGCGACGACGAGGAGGAGGAGAAGGACGGCGAGGAGAAGGAGAAGAAGTCGGATGAGGAGAAGACCGCGGAGGCGGCGGTGAAGAAGGAGGGCGAGGAGGAGGACGCCGATGCGGAGCCCAAGATCGAGGATGTCGATGAGGAGGCGGAGAAGGAGAAGAAGGCCAAGAAGACGATCAAGGTCAAGTACACCGAGGACGTTGAGCTGAACAAGACGAAGCCGATCTGGACGCGCAACGCCGACGACATCTCGCAGGAGGAGTACGCCGAGTTCTACAAGTCGCTGTCCAACGACTGGGAGGACCATCTGGCCGTCAAGCACTTCAGCGTCGAGGGCCAGCTGGAGTTCCGCGCGCTGCTGTTCATTCCGCGTCGCGTGCCCTTCGATCTGTTCGAGGCCAAGAAGAAGAAGAACAACATCAAGCTGTACGTGCGCCGTGTGTTCATCATGGACAGCTGCGAGGACCTGATCCCCGAGTACCTGAACTTCGTCAAGGGCGTGGTCGACTCGGAGGATCTGCCGCTGAACATCTCGCGCGAGATGCTCCAGCAGAACAAGATCCTGAAGGTGATCCGCAAGAACCTGGTGAAGAAGTGCCTGGAGCTGTTCGAGGAGCTGGCCGAGGACAAGGAGGGCTACAAGAAGTTCTACGAGAAGTTCTCGAAGAACCTGAAGCTCGGCTACCACGAGGACGCGCAGAACCGCGACAAGCTGGTCGATCTGCTGCGCTTCTACACGTCCGCCTCCGGCGACGAGTTCACCTCGCTGGCCGAGTACGTCGGACGCATGAAGGAGAACCAGAAGCACATCTACGTGATCAGCGGCGAGTCGCGCGAGCAGGTCACGAACTCGTCGTTCGTGGAGCGCGTCAAGAAGCGCGGCTACGAGGTGATCTACATGACGGACCCCATCGATGAGTACGTCATGCAGCAGCTGAAGACCTACAAGACCACCCCGGTGGTGTCGGTGACCAAGGAGGGTCTGGAGCTGCCCGAGGACGAGGCGGAGAAGGCGAAGAAGGCCGAGGACAAGGTCGCCTTCGAGCCGCTGTGCAAGGTCATGAAGTCGGTGCTGGACAGCAAGGTGGAGAAGGTGGTGCTGTCCGACCGTCTGGTCGAGTCGCCGTGCTGCATCGTGACGTCGCAGTACGGTTGGTCGGCGAACATGGAGCGCATCATGAAGGCGCAGGCGCTGCACGACAGCAGCACCATGGGCTACATGGCCGGCAAGAAGCACCTGGAGATCAACCCCGATCACGCGATCATCAAGAATCTGCGCGCCAAGGTCGACGAGGACAAGAACGACAAGTCGGTCAAGGATCTGGTGATTCTGCTGTTCGAGACGGCGATGCTCTCGTCTGGCTTCTCGCTGGTCGAGCCGCAGACGCACGCGACGCGCATCTACCGCATGATCAAGCTGGGTCTGGGCATCGATGAGGACGAGCCGATGGCCACCGAGACCGTCGCCGCTGCCGAGGCGCCCGCCGCCGCGGCCGACTACGATGACTCGACCGGTCTGAGCATGGAGGAGGTCGACTAAGCGAGACGCCCACCGCCAGCCCGAACGAGGTCACAACCCCCAATCAATCCAGTCATATGATCATCATCCGTCAGTGTGTGTGCGTGTGATCTTTGATGCGCGCCGCTGATCCGCGATTCCTTGGTTACACTTTTAATTTTGATCAACCGCGTTATAGTGGTTACAACCCACAAAATACCATCAACCAAACCAACTGAAATTACACGCACTTGGATAACCACAATAATGACGCGGGGCGGTCGAGTTGAGCTGAGTTTTTGCAACATTCTGAATTTACTCTTATTGATATATGATACCTCTTATTATGTACGACCGTGGATAAAGTATTTGATTACGAATAAAGATAAATAAATATGCGAACAAAGAAAATAACTCACAGATATTTCCCATTCTTGGTTTTGAGGAACCCTACAATAACATTTAGCAATGATCCAATAGCATTTGTAGGGATTGAAGAAATTGTAGGCTTATTTACGAGAATTTGCTCAAAGATGGCACTGCAATAGCTTAAGTGATAATACAATATAGTGTGGACACACGGAGCATTGCCGTTACGTGAAACACGACCCCAGTAAACAAAAATATTTTTTTATAACTCATAAACTTCCGACTCCCGACACAGGATGCACTTTTTATTCAGTCGCAGTACATACAAATTATTGTCATTGACAAACAAGCCTCAAGTTATACTCCCAAAGCCCCTCGCGCTATACTTCGATCAACTAGCTAGGTTATCTGACCTAAACAAATGTGTAAGTTCATGTCGTCAGTAAGAGTATCAAATCAACTTCAACAATTTATATTTGAATGATATCTGAATGACCAGTCGACAGGTTGTCATCGAACATTTTATTTACATTGTACCTGCCCCGTTTTATCTATTAGGTGTACAACCTAGTGCCCGCCGTTTTTGTTTATCAGTCTCTCTGATGAAAATGTATTAAAATCTGCATACAGTATGCTTGGGAATCTGTGATAATGGCATATAAATGTAGGTCGCGTGAACATAATTACATCAAAATGTAGGTTCTTATCAGTTTGAATCACGAAATTATTTTCGATTGAACATGTCCGCGTTCGAGCAAAATGTTCGTCATTTGCGGACAGTCATGTTTATTCATATTAAACGCTCAAAATTGGGAATCCCCTTAGACCTTATGGTCTTTTGGTGGGTTTATTTATGGCTGAAGCCAACTGAAATCAATACAGGGAATCGATATCGATTGAAATTG
>JANTBZ010000005.1:211533-223571 GCA_024741255.1 Exechia fusca
ATAAATCGGTACATGCTGTATCGCTATGTATGTCGAATAAAGACTGTTTTATGAAGTCGTGCGGCTGCCGATACACGAATATTCTAGATTGTTCTTCGATACATTTTTGGGCATCATATAACTGGCAACAGCACATACAAAATTGCTGCAAGAAATTATGTCAAGATAAAATGTTACAGCACTTCTAAGTTGAACGTGGAGTTTAAATGCAAGATGGCCAACTTGAATAATTTGGAGTAGTAATAAACAAACTATTCTTCACCAGGATATCAGAACCTCTGCAATCTAGGACATTCTATGATTTGTTGAAAATATGGCGAACATACCTTACATTTTCGACCGCACGCAAACTCAGAGTTAGAAACCACCTGCTGCGAATCAAAATTAGGAAATAAAACAATCAAAACATCGCACCACATGCCCACATGCTTGCACATCGCACATCGCACATACACAGCACACGCGAAGGCATCCGAAATATCTCAGTCAGAGTCAGTCAGCGCGAGTCAGGGCGCCTGTGGCGATCGTCCAAATGCGCGCTCAGACGTATAATGTGTTTTGTTCACAGTTGTTCATGTTCACACCCCGAGAGACGCGCGATGGATCGATTGCGCTAGCCCAAACAAATCACCCGGAGACCGAACGATCGCGTACGACCTCTTGCTGCTGGACCTTGTCGATGATATGCTCCACTGGCATACTGCATATACATGTTTCGAGACAATTGGAAAGCACAGGCGGTAAGACCCGACGAACAAGCTAGTCAACGACGACGACGGACGACGACAGCGGTGCGAACAATTCATATTTGCTTTTGTCAGCTGATCGGACGACGACGACGACGACGCGTGCAGACGCTCCAGCCAGCTGATGATTAATAGTGCTACGCATTCGTCTGTGGCGATCTCGCCAGGTGAATAATTGATTTGTGGGCCCGCCGCAGTGCGCCCGATTGTGCCTGTCTGCTGAGTGTGTGCATGTGCGTGTGTGTTTGAAGTTTGAAGGTGGGTTTCCGATAATTGTTCTTTTCCATTCCGGAATGATTGATTCCGAGACTATTAGAATTGTTAAAAGTTCGAAATCGTTTTCAATTATCGCTGCCAGCGCAGCGCCAAAGCAAACAACACGATGCTATGCGTGATGTACTCGATCGATGTGGTTGAGCTTTACTCTGAACTGTGGGCTCTGGGAACCTCCGAAAAGCAGTCGTGATTTTTTGAACGTGTCTGCGTGCTTCGGCCGAAGCTACGCATTGCACTAATATGATGATTTATCGCTTGGTTTTCGGTGGTCTAAAGTCGGTTGAGTTGCAGACCGGCCAGACTGGCTGGTGGAGCGCGTGTTTGGGTGTATAATGTTGTATGCATGGAATGGACGAAAAATGCGATCGATCGCACATCAATATTATCGACCACTATCGTTTGTGTGCTGCGTGAGCTCCGGTTGGGGGATTATTCAAATGACAATATAACATTTCGGCTCGAGTGCATCATCAGAATACAATTTGTCATTCGCTGAGTGTTGTGGTTCCCATTCTCACGCGCGCTTGCGATTACAAATAGGCGCCCGTTTTTTCATCTTCTAGCGACGCGCTTTGTTGTGAATTACAATGCGTGTTAATCCTGTTATCTATCGACACACATGCGTGCGTGTGCATGCACCTGACCTGAGAGTGTGTGTATTTGAAAGATATAATCGACTGTGTCAACCCCCGTTCGTTCACGATGTGCATGTTTCGAACATTTCGGACACGCGCGTTTATTGGTTAACTGGAAACAGAGGCGATAGTGTAAGTGCCTAATCTGTAATGGAGCGAACGACTCGATGAATCCGCACACCACAAACGCCCACCAAAATAAGCGTCTATCCCACCCACACTCTTGAACATATAATCTGTGCATATACTAAGCATAGTATGTATGAACGGTGTTCATTCACATCCCGAACCCGACCAGTCACACACACACACATGATGTATGTATATATGTATAAGTATAGTATGCATACCTTCGCCTTCGCAGCATGAGGAACACTCGAGCACTCGTAAATTCGGTCAGCTGTCCGAATTGAGTGACGTGTGAATAGTGGCAATAGACACTCTACAAAAGCGCGATGAATGAATTTAAGGATTATAGTTTTCCCAGTCGTTGGTGCGCTGGACGTGCTACCCAATCTTGATGCGATGCTTGCGGATATGCAGCAAAGACTAACTCAGCGTCGACTTCAATAAAATTCCGTTGGAAATGATTACATTTGACATGTATTTTCTTCACACCGAGGACTACAATTTACACCACTTGGCGTAAATCTTCTCACTCATCTGTGCGACCGCGGTCACAAAACGGGTGGGGTGGGGTGCGCATAATAATATCTGTCACAATACACACATGCATATGCGCCGGACCGACCGACCGGCCGGCCGGTCGACGAGAGTGTGTGTGTGCGGGCACCAATAAGATAATTTCGCAGATTATCCGGAGTGATGGATGCAATATTGTTTGTGTTGTGCGTGCGCGCGGGCGCGAATATCGCGCGACACGCGACGATGCTCGCCGAGCGAGCAGCACTCGTGTACTACATGGTTCATTCAGTCCCGGTAAAAATTATGAAAACCCAAACTTTATGATGAAACCTTGTTTAGCCTTCTTTAAGACGGATAGACAGAATCCTGCAATTCTGAAATATGACTATGACCTCCGGAAAGAATTTGTAACTAACCATTGCAAAATCACCTTTTTCGCATTTTAACTGCCAAATTTTATCCCGGGAGACACCATTTAGATTTGGGAAATACGCATAAATTGGATTATATGTCCAAACATTGTTTTCATAACTTAAGGGTATTAGCAATCAACTGTTTGGCTTCCGAAATTATTTGGTGGACTTATTGATTTAACTGACACATTTCTCTTCGGTGCCCAAAAGGCCAGTACGGAGTTTGGGAAAACCATTTAAAATATGTTTTTCGGCTATGTTAAAACCTGGATCACACGTAATAAAACATGTTTTGGCTCCAGTCGACATTTTTCCCATAATAAAACAATTATCTCTTCTACATCTGTTCGTATTTGATGAACCGCGTGTTACAATAAACAGCATACAATTCAAACGACTAAATTAAATGTCATGAAAACCTTTAAATTCTTAATTATATAGTGAAGACAACAGAACACCGATTTTCCCGGGACATAGTGAACCATGTAGTATGTGTGTGTGTGACAGGCGCAGTATATGATATTTGTACACTGAACTTATTTGTGTCAGAGCGCGCACAGCCGCACCATAATATTGAGCGAGTAATATTTCACAGCGACTGCGGTCTCGCAAACCGCTCAAAATATGCACAAATATGCTGCGGACTCGGTGCACGAGAATGTGCGAGTGTGTGTGTGCGCGTGTCCATGTAACATGGCGACAAGCCACTCGCACGCGACATACGGAAATCGCGATTTATTAGCGCAACGGACAACGATGAAAATGATATATAAATCCCATTCAAATGTCCGCCCGCGCAAACGTTTAAACCTGCGCGCGTGTGTAAGCGGCCCTCTCATCTGCGCGTATTGCCCCAATAAATTGCATTTTTGTGTGTACAAAATCTGCAGCGCTCCGTCGACCAACCAACCACCGACGACGATGACGCCGCCGCCACTCCGTCGGGATCCAATCGAATTATTTACTGCTGAGACGGGAGAATCGCGTGCGGTGCGCAGAGTCATCGGCGTGGCGAGCACCGAGCAACGTGTGTAATGTGATTAGGCAAATGTGCGTGTGTGTGTGTGTGTGTGTGTGCGGGCATGCAAGAAGGTCACCGAAGGACGACGACGACGTGTGTCAATCGGAGCGGAAAACCATGCCAAAACGGTTGTTGAAACACACTCCCAGCTGAATATATTGCAGGTAATTTGATTACGCGCACTTGCTAGCCAAAAACGGCAATGCTTGGACGTGCGTGCGTTTTTGTGTGGTCAACTAACTACACACTACACACCACAACAGATACCGAGCATTTCTCGAGTGCCGTGTGCGAAGTCCTGGGCCATTTATACATTTTTCCAGGCGACTTCGCTCGGACGCGAATGGCAGCTACAAAGAATAGTTATTCTGGCGAGAAGTTCGCGATAAAGACAGCACATAACTAGATCACATTCTTCAGTTTTAGCTAAAATACGATCCGAAATATAAATTTGAATCCATGTTACTGAAATTCACTTGTTTTGTACGTCAAACGTCAAAATTCCTTTCAGGTGATTTGTTCAAAATATTTTCAACCTTCCATATTAAATTCTGCGCATTACTACACATATAATATTCAACACATGCCCTCTGTCCGTTGATAAAGATCCGCTTGATTCGGTATTAGTATTATTATTATTTAAAAATAAACGCTTTATCAATTCTGTTCTACTCTTGGAAGACCTTCCAAATGTGCGTGCGTTATGTATTGGCTATACATTCACAGAGGTCGCACCATGCGAAGCAAGTACATCAAAGACACGCCCAGAAAAATATTCTCCGAACAAAACCTTACAACATTCCATATATCCGTGACACAAGGCCCCATTGTTTTGAAAGGTTTTCTTATTAGGTTGTCAAAAATATGTTGAGGAAGTTAGCGCCGTAACTGTTCACTATTAAATATGTTTTGATTTCGTATTAATAAGCTAATTAGTCGCTATTCAAATGTGAAAACATGTCAACAAATATCAAAAATATTGAATACAAGTTAAGATTTTCCAATTTTATAAAGGACAACTTTATAGCTTGTTCCGATTTTGGTAACCGTCCGATTTGTTTAGCCAATACTACAAACAACTTCCAAAACAATTTGTCTGCTCTCATGTGTCCGAATATTTTCTAAATCAGCCATTTGAAACCCCATATTATACAAAATATTTTCATTCCAGTTTCAGTATTTTAATCATCTCAAATAATTCGATAACTCATTACTCGCATGCCTCATTCATTTGGTGTGTGTGTCGCTGTTGTTTGTTTGTTGGATTGTGTTTATTTCAACGACGTCGGTTGTTTAGTGGATGGTCGGGGCCCAGCCCCAACTGCATCGGAATAACGTTTGTCAGTGAATGTGTGTGTCAAAATGAGTGTATGTTTGTTCATTGCGTTGCATTTATGCTGGTCGTAATGGGGGCACCACCCGCATTGCAAATGTTCCAAATGTGTGTTTGTTCCTATGTCGGATTTTCATGTTATGTTTATCTTGACGATTTCTGATACGTGTAATACATTTATGGTATAATAATATATTGTTTCTGGTTTGATGAGTGTTCTCTGTGGTTTCGCCTGAATGAGAAAGCTGGTGCATTTATCCAGATTCGTCGACCATTTAATCATAGCTTTCGTCATGTCTCAAAATAGAATTGCATTGCAGGTGCAAACGCTCGTGGTCATATTCCAACCATTTTATTCGCCAGAGGTACGTCTGCGTCGATCATCAAAGCAGCGCCGGTAAATACATATCATACATGGAAATTGTTTGTGATTGAAATTTGTAGAGATGTATGCAAAATGTTGTATGTGCTGCTGTGTCCGAACTGTTACATTTTAATTTATTGTGAAGTGGTAATCATGTCTGTATTGGTGTGCCAGTTTTGTATTTATCTTTGTGTGGAGTAGCAATGTGTATAATGTATATAATAATTGGTTTCGATAGCTCAGTATCTTAATTAAACGTTCAAATTATACCATCATAATGTTTTGTTCATATTTCATACTTTTTTATTTATTAGATACGTTTCGGTTTGTTTGTTTGTTATTTTCCATTTGTGTTGATGAATGTGTGTGTGTGTTGTGCAGACAAATAACACAATTCTCGTAAATATAAAAGTCGTAAATTAAATGGTGCGACTGTTTCGGTTTCTTGCGAACAAAATCACCTAAATTAAATTTTGACGTATAATACAGGGAATAAATGAGTTAATCGGTTCGTGTAAGATTGTAAATTGCCATAATTAATTATAATATAATTGTAATAATAATATCATAATAATTACACTTTATTCGTAATATCCACGCACACATCCACCATTTGGTTTTGCACACGCACTCTGTGTTTGTTTTGAAAATTGCTTGCGTCGATTTGTCTCTCTCTCCTATTCCACATCGACCATCGACCACTTCCTGCGGCCCAAACCACTCATAGCTCATTTTAATCGGTATGGAATTAGGATTATGCTCGTCAAACGAAAAACTTATACGCTTCCATAAACATTTATTATTGCCGTTACATCCCTCCAGTTCACGTGATGCTGGTTTCAGAGTCTGAGTCCGTTCGTCGGTCTGTGTTGGTGTGCTTTGCGTGTGTGAGTGTGTGTGTGTGAGTGAGTGTGTGGGTGTCGATTTTCACAGAATCGTGCGGTTGGGATTTGCACAAACACACAGAGGTGAGTGAAATTGGTGTTTGTGAAATAGTTGCGAAAGTGAATTGTTGAATGGCGTTTGAACAGCATGTGTGTGTGTGTGTGAGGGTGTTGTGTGTGTGTGTCGTGTGGGAATTGGACTTTCCTGAAATAGTACAGATCGTAGCTGATTGTTTCCGTTCAATCGTGTTTGCGAGCGTGTGTGGAAAAGCGTCCGTATAGGGTTTGAAACCATCATCATAGCGTCCAGCCAGCCAGCCCCCCCTATAGCCCACCACAGTCCGATGCGCACCCCCCAGGAATAGCGAGCACAAAGCGTGCACATTGAGATGACTTGACAACGAAATCTGCAATTACCACAACGATTCATACACATATTGTACATTGTATTTGAGTAACTTTCGTCAGTTTCAGTGTGTGTGTGTGTGTGTTTTGATTAATATCGGTGTGACTATGTATCTGTATATGTATGTGCGTTAGTGTATTGCGTCTACATTTTTGTTTTACATAATAGTTGAATTTCACGTTTAACATATCGATGACGGGAACCAGACTACATAAAGCTTCGAAAAACCAACAATATTGTGTTGTGTGTGTGACTACAAAGACTCCGTGAGTGTGTGTGTCTGTGCGTCGGTATGATTACCAATTTTCACTGTGTGTGTGTATCTGTTGCATCAAAGGCAAAACTACAATATTAAATATATTTTTCGTATGTGTTCCTAAGGATTCTGCTGTTGGGGGCCTGTGTCAAAGTGTGGGTGTGTGTTTGTGTGTTTGAAAAGCGTTGATTCTAATATTTGTGATTTACATCATTTTTTTTAGTTTATTGTGTATGTTTTCTGCTGCTGCTGCATCAGCATTTTATTGCCATATTGCTGTTGGCATGCTCTGTGTGTGTGTGTTTGTGTCTGTATAGTTGAGTTGATAAATGTGTGTGTTCGAACATATTTCACTCCATTCTCAAAACATTGTACGAAAGAAACGTACGAAGGAAAATCGCCGAGATTTTGTCAATTCTACGATACACGCCTAAACCGCACTCACTCATCACGGGTCGTCCGGTCCTCTACACACACTCACTCACTCACACCAAAAAACACTACTGCTCGTGTTCGAACTCCCGAACTCGAACCGATCACAATGCGCTGTATTGTTAGATGATTTCTTTTTGTTGAATTTGTTTTTCTTGCTATTTTCTGTGTGGGGCTGTTGAATAGGCGCTGCTCCTTGCAATCCTCAGCAATCAGCCTCTCGTTGTCTGCAACGAACACGAACAACCATTTTTTCCGGCATTATTTTCCACCCAGCGCCAGCCGGCTCACTCACGAACACTCAAACAGTAACAACGACGCTTCTATCACAGCGGCTAGCTTGAAAATAGTTGTGGCACGACGGCACTGAAGAACGGCCATTGTTGGAGGAGCAGCCATCCGGACGATGCTGCTGCTGCTGCAGAGCTGCAGCGGCTCGACGAAGCTGCTCGAAGACAACGATTGTGGCCGAAGCCGAAGCGAGGAGCGCGACCGAAGTTAACATGGCGAGCTGATGCTGATGGTGATGTTGATGCGGCTGAGCAGCAATGGCTTGATGGAAGCTACCTCCATAGGTGGTGGTGGTGGTGTTGTTGGTGGTGGTTGTAGTTGTCATAGTAGTAGAAGTAGTGGGAGTAAAAGTTGTGCCTTTGGTGAAGGTGGTGGTTGCGATTATTGTGTCTGGTAGCTTCTTGTAGTGGTTGCTGTTGGCGTCAGCGTCAGCTCCGCCGCCGTCGTCCTCCATCTTCTTAGAATAAAGTTGATACTCGGTGTTGTTGTTGATCGGGTGGGTGGGTCGGTGTTGTTTGTAAAAGGGGCCGCTCAGGTGTGAAACCGAAACCGCCGTCCAACTGCTGTTGCTGCTGGTGACCACATCAGCATTGCCGCCGCCGTCGTCTTCATCATCGTCCGCCCATTGCGGTGGAGTCGTCCGTTGCAATTGTCATGGTCGATGAAACCTGGCGGTGGGAAATGTCGATGATATAAACACATTTTTCGTCAATTTCGAGTTTCTCGAGCATCATTTGATGATGCTGAAAGGACAAATCAACACCTATCACGACTTTGATGAAAGTAATATCGGCATAAAATCTAGTGCCGAATAACACAACAATATCGCTACAAAAATATCGAAAGTAGATCCTAATGAATTAAACACAATAGGAATTTTAAATACGTCTGATCGTTTAGTCTTGAAACTCGTTGACATGTCGAACAAAATTCTTGCTGTTTTTGATGAATACTTTGTGATTTGTGGAACTTGAAAGACAAGTATGTTGTGAGGTTATTGAAACGATAAGTCGAATATATCAGTAGAGATAGTTTAAAGCTGGGATTTTATCGTCATATTCTAATGTATTACAATAGAACTACCAAAGATATCTTGTTCAAATTTATGTCCCACACATGTACCCTATCATTCTGTTAATTTTTGGATCTCACACTAGAGTCTTTCCTCTCCAGTAAAAAAACCATACATCGAACTATTTTCCTTCTTTCTCGAATATTTTGAAGTGTAGGCGTGTCTCATCGACGAAAATGAAGTTAATCGGAAGGCGCCAGGTCTCATGAGTGGTTTCTCTTGTAGCTGAGTTGAATCTATATTGAAAATAAATTGCTACATTCAAAAAATGAGTACAGCGGCGCGGATTGAAGCCAGCACCTGAGCTAAGGAATCGTCATCGTCATATTTACCACTTTGGCTGATTGCGCTCGAAAAAGTGCATGAAAAATAGAGTTGACCGTGATTTCGAGCCAATTTTAGCGGTTTTTGATCAAATCAAATTGTTAAATTTTATATTCTATCGTTGGTTACGACGGTATCAACTGTTTAGTTATAAGACCTTTCTGTTCAATGCTTCCATCCCATCACAAATATACTTATGCCGACCTCCCACTTTGGCAATCAATATTTTCGGATGTGATGGCGATATTTGTTATATTTCGCGTTTAGGGTACTCGAAATATATTCTCTTTCTATCGCCAATTGAAATCTGTTACAGAATGCATGATTTCGCAACCCAGTTTTCCACTCCCGCAAATAATCGTTTCTCAGCACAAACATCGACATTTTCAACAGCGCATTGTGCTCGCAACTAACTAAACGTTTGGAAAGTAGTTGTATGTTGAAGATCAAAGTCTCACCTTTCGTTTGATATATAACATGGCCACCTAAGCCATCAAACGAACCCAGCAACGACTGGTTAAAAAAATTCCATGTCTGAACTATCGCTACTGGTAAATTTCTGATCAAAATTTAGTTTGGCATTCTTCGAAAAAGACTATCGAGGGCACACAATTACATCAAACCTTGTTTAAATTTAACATTAATGTATGCGTTTGTTAAGAACCAGGCGGAAAGCTTTCTTTCGTGGGTGGTAAAATTTTGCATAAAGACAAAGACCAACATATAATTGCTTTACTATCCACAAACAGATTCAGTTCATTTATGCAGCTCGGTCTTTATATACATATCTAAACTTCAATGTCAACCATTTTCTTGTTAAGAACCATGTGTTATCCACTGTATATATGAAATGTAATGTAATGTACAAGAAATGTATTGTAACAAACAACAACATTTCTCAATTTAGATTCGATTTTCGCACGAACGAGAAACTGGTTTAACAAAACCTCTCCGTCTCCGACTCACCTCGTCAGATGCCGACTGGCGTCGTGCACCGCCATCTCGCTGCTCTTGAACTCGTTCAGCTCCTTGCGGATGGCCGCCTTGTCCTTGGGCGTCAGCCGTGTCCACGGCTTGTCCGCCCGCCGATCGTAGTCGTGCGCCTGCGTCACCTCGATGTAGTCGTTGAAGCGGATGATCTTCTTCTCCTTCAGCTCGTCGACGGTCGGCCGGAAGCTGAGCTTGCGCAGCAGATAGCGCTTCTTCTCCTCCTTCTGTTTCTTCTCCTCGGCGGGCGATTGGCCTGGGTGGTGAGGTGAGGTGGTTAGCGTCCATTAGGAAAACCATCGGGGCAACACAAATAATTTCAATGACACTTTTTTCAACATTGACGACTGACAACATGAATGAACGCAGTTGTCGTCACGAATAACAGTTGGAATTAACTGGTGATTCTATCAGCTACACGTTTGTGTGGAATCCATCCAATTTGCCAAGTTATGAGCAGATGAAGATTCGAAGACCAAAACGATAACGAAGACTCTAAACTTCTGACTAAAACTTATTGAACATTGAAGGAAGTCGTAATTTTGAAACTGTAGTACAAAATCGATGAACAAAATATACTACAGTTTTGTCATGGGCCTTTCTCTGAAAATTTGTAGCCAGTAGAAATTGCCGTATTTTGACACTCCCATGTAAAAAGTGGATGTTCAAGTGCTCTTTGTTATGACACTAGAATCAACAGTAAAAGCAAAAATGCACTGAAGATGTAAAAAGGAAAAACTTGTTTCTGAGAAAAGTATATTAGATTATAGGGACCGAACTCCATTTTGACAATAAACTACGGCACTCTATGCTTATGATATTTCGAACTTATTAGACTACCGAGTTTTTTGTTGGCAAGGATAAACTTGTGAAACCAGAAACGTTCATTGATGAAATGTGATGTTATTTTGAAAAAAAAACACTAACATGGGAAGGGTTTATAATAGACAGAACAATACTGCATCAATATCCTGAGTGCATTTTTGAATTTTGTACGAAAGGATGAGTAAATGGGGTGGACACATGAAGTTCGACAGATATCCAATTCACACTCACTGCTCTTCAGTATGTTCCGCTCGATCAGCTCCTCGGGCGTCGGCCGCATCGACAGCCGCCGAATCAGGCGCGCCCCGATCGCCTCCTTCGACTCCTGGCGCTCGTTCTCCGACTGGATGTGCAGAATGTTTCTGCTAATCAGCTCGTCGACGTTCGGCCGCATCGCCAGCTTCAGCGACAGCGACTCGCGCCGTGCGATCTTCGCCTTGCGCTCCACCGGCGCTGGCGCCCCGCTGCCGTTGCCACTGCCGCCGCCACGGTCGCTGCCGCTGCCGCTTCCGCTGCCCGTGTCGCCACTGCTGCCCGGCTGCTGCTGCTGCTGCTGCATGTGCTGCATCTGGCCGACGTCGTCGCGGTACAGAATCGGCCCGTCCGACTGATCGTCGCTGTCGTTGCTGCTGTCCGTCTGGTGGCTGTTGTGGGCAGCTGCTGCTGCTGCGCAGGCGGCGGCTGCGGCGGCGGCCGCTGAGCTCGGTCCTGCTCCGTACGGGTGGGTGTTCTCTTTGTTCTCCAGCGTCGGCGGCAAGCCGATGGCAAAGCGAATCGGTCGAGCGCTGAAGCGTGGGAATGGAAGGCGGTGGGTGGATTAGTTGATTGCGTTGGAGAATTTCGTTTGCGGGCACATTAATATTGCGTATTTTTGCGGCGAAAAAAACCAAGTTTGCGGAGGATGCGGAGCAATAAAAATCAACGGCGGACACAGAGCGAAGTGAGCGGTGTGTGTTGGGGGGTGGGGTTGGGTGTGGCGACGAGCATAAATACGAGGGCAGCCCGATAAATACTTATGGCGCAACAATCTCAATATAAATTTGTTAATGGTGTAAGGTGGGGCAAGTTTTGCCTAAAAAGTTTGACGATCTCCCACGTCTGTGATTTTGAATCAATTTCGAAATGGTA
>JANTBZ010000005.1:238485-257637 GCA_024741255.1 Exechia fusca
AGCTCTGTGATCACATCACACAATAATGTTATAACATTTTGAGATTTTAAATTTTTAATTCGGGTCGTTAATTTGGGTACCAATAAATCGAGTAGTCCACTATGTACTCAAGTATTAGTCGCAAAAAAAATACTCAACACGTACTCAAGTACCCAAATACTCGGGTACTTCCACACCAAAACCACTCAGCGCTCAGCTGTCATTTGCACGCGCGCCCGCAAAACGAAAACACTCGTCGCGCGTCGAACACTTGCACATTCGCGCACATTCAATTGCAATTGCACATTACGTACGCTCTGTTCCGCCGACGGTCGCTGCTCGCCGCAAACATTTTTAACCATCCGCCCAACCAAACAAACAATAACACTCCACGACAACGCTCCAACATGTTCAGCCGTACGCTCGCCCGCCTCGCAGTCCGCAGCAGCTCCGCCGCCCTTGCCGGCCGGCAACAGGCTCCCAGCAGCGGCAGCACGACCTTTATCAGCACACGGCGTTTCGCCGATAAGCCAGCCGGAACGTAAGCCCGCACAAACACTACCATAAATCAGATAAATCCAATCCGAAGCGCCTAACAAAAACTACACCACTCAATTTACAGCATCAACCTGACCTTCATCCGCGCCAACGGCGACCGTCTGCCCGCCACCGGCAAAATCGGCGACAACCTGCTCGACGTCGTCATCAACAACAACATCGATCTGGACGGCTTTGGCGCCTGCGAGGGCACCCTCACCTGCTCCACGTGTCACCTGATCTTCAAGCAACCCGATTTCGATCGGCTGCCGGCGAAGCCGTGCGACGAGGAGCTGGACATGCTCGACTTGGCGTACGATCTGTGCGACACGTCGCGCTTGGGCTGCCAGGTGGAGCTGAGCGCCGACATGGAGGGGCTGGAGGTGCGCGTGCCGTCGACGATCAACGATGCGAGGAGTTAACGCGTGGCGAGAAAGAAGCGACAATGGTACATCAGGTATTTAGTGAAGCGCTGACAAATGGAGGAAACATGGACGTGGACGTGGACAGAGTACCGATTACACACGGGTTCAAAACGGATGACAAAACTGGCAAAACTGTATAGAAACAAGAAGCTTGGCTTGGCGACACACACGATTAAAGCAATATTGTTATTTTTACATGAACATGAACGCGATGAGAGTTGGTTGCGTAATTTCGGTTGGTATGCTGCTCTGGCCAAAGGTAGGCCCGCGCATAGTTTCACTTATTCGCTTGAACACACGGCACGGCCATTCAAAACGGAAGAGAAAGTGCTGCTGTCGTCGTTGAAGCATCTCTACTGCTTGCGGCTGGTCGTCAAATGGAGTACGTAAGCACATTTCACACGCAGATTCAATCGGCTCGTTGTTCAGAGCGTATTCGGTATGTTTTATTTATACGTCATGCTGAATATAGTATTTGGAGATGTGTGTTTTGAGTGCATAATATACGTGCATGTCAATGAATGCTTTCGGACGACGACCCATTTGAGAAGCCAACACTCTGCTATTGAAGGTCAAACAAACGCATCGCACCCGAAACGCAGAACACAAATCAAGTGGGGTATTATGCGGAATGTGCACATATGATATTTTTATATACTACTGTATCTCGAAGCTCGCTGCTGACCGATAAGATAGCAATTATCCCAAGCGGACGTCAGTCAAACAAACACGCGGCGGCGCTCGCTTTGTTACAGCATGACTTTCATTATTTCATATTTTGTGTATTTTTTTCGTATGGATTTTCGGCGTTTTTGTTTACGTTCTTTCTGGGTATGTCTGTGTGTATAGTATGTGTAGGGTTTTGTTTGATCAAGCCATTATCTCAGACGATCTGTACAAAATTTGGATTCTCGTGTCCGTAGTGTGATGAACAATAAATATGTATGCGTGTACTCTCTATACTGCTAGGAAGAAGGATGCGTTGATTAGTCAATTATGTTGTGTGTGATGAGTGTGTGATGTAACATGAGGTAATATATCGATATGATGACATGACGTGTGTGTGTGTGTTTGAAGAGTGTTGTGTGTTGATGGACAGGAGATGTGATTAGTAACATTATTTCGATTTGATTTCGGAAAAGGGGACAGTCGATAATAGAGCCTATAAATATAACAATAAATAGTTTTTGCGTGTTGTGTGTGTAGTGTGCGTACATGATTCGAGGATGAGAGGATGAGAAACTATAACGTAAGTCTGATGTGTCGCACCATCAGCACCACCAAGCGCGACCACCCGCTGACTCCCCCATCTACTTCTCGTCGCAACTCCTTCGTCTACCTTCCACCTTTCGCCGCCACCTTAGTTCACAAATCCCTGCGACAGTCCCGTCTTCCGATCGAAATGCCGCACGCGCACAAACAGGAACGCCGCCACCAGCGAAGCGATCGCCAGCACCAGCAGCAGCATCACCAGACCACCGACAAAGCTCGGCACCGACATGCAAATCGTCTCCGGATCCACGGTGCGCGCCGACTGAATCACCACCGTCTCATTGCTCGCCTGCGCGCTCAGCGCAAAGTTCACATCACCCGGCGCCACCACCTGGATGATGCGGCTGGTGTTGACGTCGGTCATCTCCTGAGCGTCGCGTCGGTACACGCGATGCTGACCCTGCGGTCGAACGACCACCTCGAAGGTGTCGCGACGCCGGCGAGCCCCCCGCAAATCGTCCAGACCCTCGACGCTGCGCGGCCTTCCGCCCAGCATGGCCAGATTGCCGCCCTCCGACAGGTCGTCCTTTCGCTTCACCGTGCTGTAGCCCGAGTGGCCGGGCATCGGCGGAGGCGGCAAGTTCAGATCATCGCTGTCCTGGCCGTCTTGCTGCTGCTGCTGCTGCTGCTGCGCCGGCAAGCTGGCGTTCGCCTGCTCCGCCTGCTGGGCGGTCTGCGCCTGCGGTGCGGGCACCACATCGGGCTGGTTCTCCGAGTAGGCTCCGGCGGCGTCCGCACCGCCGGCCGGATGCCGGGGATCGACGAAAGTCGCCGGCGGAATGGAGTACTCTTGCGGCAGACCGGGCGGACCGTATTCGCCGCTGACGCCGCCCCCGAGGGCGGGCAGTCCGTAGTCTCCGCCTCCGATCGTCTGGCCGGCATGGCCGCACTTCGGTTCGGGGCAGTTGTAGCGGCACACCTGGATGACGCACTGGAAGTGCACGTTCATCGAGTCGGGGAACTTGAAGGCCTGGAAGTAGGCGAAGGAGACCACCGACGCGGAGGGCCCGAAGTTCTTGATCTTCTGGAACTTGCTCATGATCTTGGGCCGAACGACGCAGCCGTGCTGATCGACCAGCTGGATGGGGGCGCGCTTGCCGTCGTGCGCGACACAGTTGCGCACCAGCATGTCGAACTTGTTCTCGTCGTCCTTGATCGCCAGCACCATGGTCATGGTTTGGCCGATCTTCACGATGCCGGACACCTCGGAGGCCCAGGGGCCCTTGCCGACCTGGATTTGCATCCAGCACTGGAGGTTGTCGCCGAGGAAGTTGGCGGTGACCGCGTGCAGCATATCGACCTGGAACGGGCGGAAGGTGACGGCCTTCTCGTAGAAGTCGTACCATGTGCAGCGCAGCTTGCGAGCCTGTAGGAAAATGAAGGGAAATGTGTAAGTTTTGACCAGTCTTCGGCTCCCGAAATCCCATCGCATCTTACCTGATCCCACACCTCCTGCACGTACGGATCGTACTGAATGATGATCGTGTTCTCCACGTAGCTGCCCGACGGCGTCGGCGCTCCGTACTGCTGCGCATTGTGATTGGCCGAGCTGCTCATGCCGCAGCTGTTCAAAAAGATCTCGAACGTGGCGCTCAGATGCCCGGTGCCCGGTTTCAGGTGCACGCAGTGCGCATCGCTGTAATATCCCTTCGAGAAGATCATGCCGTAGAACGGCCGATCGAACTCGATGTTGACGCGCATGTGCGTCTTCTCGCACTGCACCTGCAGATGCTTGATCTGCGGACTGTCGTTGGTGGCGCCCAGCGGCCACTGCTCGTCGGTGGTGGCCAGCTCGTTGCCGCCGTGCGCGGGCTGCGGTCCGTGACCGCCGTCGCCGGCTCCGTTCGGCACGCCATAGATGGGCGACTGTGGCGGCGGTGGCGGGCCGTAGACGCCGCGGTGTTCGAGTGGCAGGGCGGAGGAGTCGATGAGCGGAGCGTCGCAGCGGACGTTCTGCGATTGGGGCGGAGGGGAATTAACGGAAAGTATGCGTTGATGAGCATATACGAATAGCATAAAACACCTTGCAGATCATGTTTTGTTGATTGACCGATTTCAGATGAAAATATAACGAGTATTTTATGCTGCGCCGCGCTGACTGTCGCTAGAAAATCGCGCACTAGAGCAGCGCGCGCGCGCGTGCGAACATTCCGAACGTGGAAAACCGGAACCCAACTACTGTGGTGCGGTGTGTGTGCGTGCACCCAAATGGAGAGCAGACGAGAAACACACCGAGAAGCTGTTTGGCCCAGAAAAGTGCACGCATTGGCAATTGGATATGTGTGTCTGTGTATGTGTGCGCGCGCAAGCACTAAATGCGGTGTGTATATTGTTCCGTTCGACACGGTGTCGAGCAGAGAGAAAAATCGTAACGCACAGGCGCACTGCCAATATTATGCTATGCTATACACACAGAAGCAAACGGTATCGAGTGCATCGCGATCGCAATTGTGCGCGTTTATGTTGTGTGGGGTTTACTAGTGGTTTTCTTTTCTTTTCATCGCACTACGCACACACACAATATGTGATCGATATTGTGTATGTGTTTCACTTTCTAATCATGCGGCGGACACAATAAATGAATGCGTTGCGCTCAGCGTGTGTCACCAGACCGCGCGATCCAAGTCGAAAGTCGCGCGAGCGCGTAACTAATGATCGCGCGCGTCTCTACGAAACGGTTTTGTATTTTGTGCGTGCGCTATCATAACTCATAGCACACAATGAGCATTAGTATAAATAATGACCATTTCAATTCAATTATGCGCACCGCGAGCGAATGGCGAGCCGAGTGCGGCCAATTTGGAACGTACAACTTCATTACACGCGCGATGATCGCGCGCTGTGCGCCTTGCCATGTATCCATGTTGAGGCTGAGGCGAGCGAGAAAAATCTATGTTAACATCCGCGTGCGTGCGCGTCAGTCCGGAACGCGACTCGATGCTGCGCAGCACACCTGTGCGCACATATCATTTGACGCATTATAGTGCTGCTGCTGCTGCTGCTGCGAGAGTTTGCTCTAGATTTCCACGCACGCAAGCGCGCGCTCGGTTTTCCATTTCAAAAGCGTCTGCGCACGCCCGGGTTGCACACACACACAGCATGCATGCGCTTGCAAGCCTGCGCACACATATGCGCGATCGGTTTGGCACAACGGTAAACACATGCAGCATACACAACATACATTCGCACACAACAAGCGAGCATTGCCGTCGACGCCACTGCTTAAGTGCGCCAACTTATCGCGCGGATTCGATAGCGTGCGTGCTCGCTCGCACGTCAAGTTCTCATCTTGGAAAGTGGGCTGAGCCCGTTGGTGTCGCTGAGACCATATCGCACACAGGCACCGCTATCGATGCTGCCGATCGTGCAACCGTAACCGATCGCACGCCCAGTGTTGATTATATGCTGCCGCGTGCATTGGCGTGCAGGTGTGCAAATGTTTCGGCGTGCGTGCGAAACGCATCGCGGAGATTTATGATTACGAACGAACGAATGCACGAATGTGGTACATATAACACTTACCCTTAGTGCACCCAATGTGATGAACAGCAGTAAGCACGACGCGACCGTCGATCGCGATCTACACCCCATTTTTGTGCGGTGTTTGTGTGCGTGTGTGTCGAGGAAGGGGAGTGCGTTTTCGATCCGTTTTGGCGGATGCTTATCCGACCGTTGATTGTTGGTTCTACCACCTGTTTGTGTGTGTGTGCGGCATTTGGGTATGTGCGAAAAATGAGACGAAAGACGAGATTGTTTGTTAGAATCATGATTAGTATGCTGCGCGGCGTGAAAGTTTCGCACGCACGCGATGCGCCCAGGGCGCTAATGTATTGGGGACACCACGACGGTTCTGTGTGTATGTACTCTGTATTCTTCTCGAGTGCGCCGCATAGTTGCCAGCGTGTTCTAGACAATTAATTAGAGCCGACGCAGTGCGGTGTAAGAATATGTTTACATAGTATGCGCGATTGTGGGCCCATGCCCAAGTTTAGTTGAGCGCGGAGCACACCCAAAACCGCAGCCGACGTCGCTGAAGTCGAGGATGGTCGTGGTTTTTGTGCCGACAAGCCCAACACAGCATATTCAACACATCGAGCGCACTGAGAAAAATGTGTAGAGCGTTCATTGATGCACAGGTGCGATCTCGCCTATCTGATGCGTGCGAGTAGCAAAAGCCGCACCAGCTCAACACACCAACCTCATCCGCCAAATCCGTTACCAGAGAGTCTCTAATTGAGGTTGTACCAGCACGTGTGGTAAGTGTGAATGTATGTTTCTGTATTTATGTACCAAGTCATCGTTCCACAAACACGCTGTGTGTGGTGTGGTGTGTGTATTCATATCCATTTTGGTATGCTGATTATATTGTTCGCGCATAGCTCGTGTAACTATCGCGTTTTGTGAAGATGATTAATTAATGATGCATTTGATAAGCTCGCACACACATAAACACGCAGCCACTTGCGCCAGCATACAAGAACACATCGTACACATCACATTGAAAGTCTGTCCGTCTTCGGCGCATCGCGAAAAGTGTGTCACTACGTATGATTTTTGCTAGACTTTCACGCATGCGCACACATGTAACGCTGACCATTGGCCAAGTGCCGCCGGTCATAAATGTGGTGTTTTTTCGCCCGCAGCTCATTCGCAGCATATCCGAATCTTTTTGCGAACTGGAATGAACGAGCATCGAGGCAGCGATGTTTCGGCAGAACCCAATCCGATGACGGCCGAATGACGGTCAGCATATAATGTAATTATTGTTGTGTGTGTGTGTGTGTTCACTGCGCGAATAGACGCGTCGACGTCGTCGTCATCGCAACATGTTGAAGAATGAAGAGGCGTAAACTTTCTTTTTCCATCAGTTGTGCTAGCAACAAAATGACATGCACTCAGTCGCGGTTTCGTTTCTGCGGGGTGTGACAAATTGTGTGTGCGATATGCTCGTCGCTCATGTCGCTGGATGCCTGCGTGTAATAATCCGTCAATGGGGAGGGCACCCGCATCAGAATGTTGATACAGCACGGCTGAAACGGTGTCACTATAACGAGTACTGTGCACACGGTTTCACGGTCCAACGACTTCTACGCGACAATCTACGACGATACGGTTCGATGTTTTATGTTGCACTTGTTCACTGTTTATTGATCCTCGCATCCGAAACTTGCAGTAGCAAAACAGATACACTCACTCACTCAATCAATCAAATACACACAAACACACACACGGATTCACCACCTCGTCGTCTCGGCTCGTCGCGGCGGAACTCGGATTCCGATCGGCGGTTGTGTGCGCGCGCTCCAACGTCTTATCATTGACTAGTCGCCGCATCGATGCGTCGCGGAGCGCTTGCCTCCAAACGCGCGCGCCGCATTTTCTTTTCCACTCCCAAGACGCGCGCACAGGTATGTGCGATCGAGTCGCGAGCGCGACCGATGCCGAAGCCGAAGCCGAGCCGAGCCGAAGCATAGCGCTGCGACGCGCGGAGATCGCGAATGTTATGATCGCGTCTCTCGGCGCATACTATACACACAGCTGTGTGAGTGTATTTTACCTGTCGTGAGCAATTGAAAGAAATACCCGAGCGTGCGGCCGCATAGCCGAGTACCACCAGCCGTAATGCGGCTATGCTGCGGTGTGCGGCGCACACACTGTTCCATTGACCTACTGATACAGAACCATCCGACTTCGACGCTGGTGCGCGGCTGGCGCAAAACAGTGAGTGATATGTGCGGCGAATATGTGCGCGAACATTTTCATTCGGGTTTTCGCGATGCGGCGGCACAGCCTTGCGACGCACACACACACAGACGGCTTTAATAATACTGAATGATATCGTTATGCTGCGTAGTCGCGCGTCGGAGTATCGCATATTACAATGTCGTCTTCGCTTTAATAACCCATCATCTGCGCGCCATGTGTGGTGGTGGTGACGATGCCGATGGCGGCTGCCTGGGAGACACACGGATGTCTGCTAAGTGAGCGTCGGTGTGTGTGTGCAAAAGCTGGGCGTTCTTTGGTGTATAGTAAGTGAAAGTTGTTCTCGTACCTGCGGACCCGCAGCATATACGCTAACACATCCGACGTGTGTGCGGATCTTTAAATGAAGTGTGTGTATACGTATGTGTGTGTGATATTCTCTTCTCTCTTTTTGTCAAGTTAGCGACTTGTTGGCGCGCGTTTTGTGCGGATTCAAACGGCCCGACAAGTGACCAATCTCTGGTGACGCGCGCGCGATGTGTGTTACACGCGTACATGTGTGTGATATTTTGAAAGTTTTCGGTCGATCTGCGCGTGTGTGCGGTTGTGTGGACCACCGATTGTTGCGTGCCCCGAGCGCGCACCGAATTCGCAGTAACTCGTGACCATTTTTAGACCAAAAACCACGCGCGCGATTCGCGTTTTCGATTTCCGTCGTAATATGATTATGCGCTCGCTGTTCGATCTGGGGTGCTGGGGTGGGATTAGGAACTTTCGAAAGCGAAAATGACCACATAAATAAAATCGAATGTGAACGTGTAAACACGCACACAAATCCACACACACACGCACGCATGTTCGGATGAATCAATAAATATGATTGGATATCAAATTGACCTGAATTTCGAAAGAGATTATTCATCAGCGGCTGTGACACAGGCAGGCACATTCGAATGAAACATGTTTGTTGTCAGTCAGTGGCGGGTTTGTTTGCTTGGCCATGAAGTGCCTAATATCATACAACATATGAACATATGTGTACAATGTCGGTACCTATGCGACTTTGTCCGCACAGCGCATCAGCACAGGTGCATTCTGTGTTAGGCAAATACGCACGCGAGTGCGAGTGCGTAGTCAATTATATCGGACAAATGTGCGGCAGCATCTCGCCGGGCATGTAGCAACAAATTGTGTCGCGGCGGCAGATCTTGCGTGAGCGTGTGCGTGTGTGTCGATCAATGTTTATTCTCGGCACACAAACTCGGCTTGACATGTGATGTTTCGATTGTTCACAGCCGCGCGCATGTTATCCGGAGGAGAAGTCGCAATGCTAACTCCGCATATGCTAATGTCTCGAACATGTACGCACGCACGCACGCACTCATCTCTAATTCGCCTCACTCTGGCGACTGTGTATTTTCTGTGGCGCGGCCGCCAAACACAGAGGCCGCAAAAACGCCGAACAACGCCGTTGGAAAAAACGCCTCGCACATTCGATACAATATAACGCGATTTCTTATTGTTCGTGTTGACGTCGCGACCACGTGCCATCGCGTGAACCTGTTCGACAAAGCACGACAAACCGCCCGCAGCATCAATATGCGCCACTTGGGCGCGCGCACGCTCGCACAAAAGAGCCAATCGCACAACACCGATACCGAAAGCGTCAGCGTGCAAGAATATCGACCGCTGCAAAAACTAACCAGATCATCGCACATCACGGCGAAACGATTTGTTAGCGACGGAAAGCGCCGACGACGACTGACACATCGGCGTGTGTGTAAGCGCGCGATCCGACCGTCAACATTTCAACAAGCATGCGGGGGATTAGTTGATAGATTGAGTACGCGCGCGCGCCTAATATATGCAAAAGTAATTAGAAGCATACGAGCAGAGACGTGCAGACGTGCTGCTGTGCTGCTGAGTTTTTTTTCCACCAGTGCTATGAGAATGAGAATGTGTGTACACATCCGAAAATGAAACGTTTATAAGACGCGTGTACACCGGCAGTAGTCAGCAGAATGTCGTGGTTTTTTCCGTCAACTGTCTCAACTGTCTTCCATTCATGTGTGAGTGATTTAATGCAACCGGCGTGCGCCCGGATGGACCAGCATATTTAGTGTGTGTGTGTGTAGACATTTTAATAGAAAGTCCAAAACGTCAGCGTGTAACTTTAACAGTTCAATTCGAGCGCGCCGCGCGGCATTCAAAGGCAAATACGACACTCGAGATTTTCACCTGGGTACCTGGGAGCGGACGGAGCCGCAGCATAACATGTGTGTGTGTGTGTGTGCACGCTTCACGTTCGGGGTGCGACCATATTCGGGTTGTAGCAGATTAATTAATTCCGTTAGCATGTTAAATGCTATTACTCTCAAGTATGTTGCGCGAGCATATTTCGCAAATGTTCACAGGCCGTCACATTATGTTGCTTGACATAGAAAGTGGCGAGCGGATCGCACGGAATGCCATCCGAAGAACAACACATACCAGCATGAAATAGTTCGGGGATCGCATTTTTAATGCATTTTTAATTACGCACCATCCCCGAAATCGTCTGCGTCTGTTGTTAGTATTACAACATCATCATCGTCGTCGCCATCGACTTCGGATGAGCATGCTGTGTGCATTATTACATAACACAGCCGAAATCACTTTGACCCATTGCATCAATTAATGAATACACACACAACATACATCAACACATGCACACACACACGGCCAATTTTGAACAGTCATTAGAGCGGGCGAGCGGATCCTTTCATCACCCGCAAATGCGTTACAACCCGATCCCAGATGAAAATGAAAATGCGCGCGCAGTGAATTAACATTCCGTGCACGCACGACGCGAGTCCTTAATTGCATAATAATACCGAAACGGCGGCAAGTGAACGATCGAACGAATTGCTTCACACACACACACACACGGCGTACAAACCGCCCGATTCGGATTAGATGCAACTAGTACATTACTACATACAGCGGAAAGGATGCTGCAGCTCGGCGGGCAATGTGAATTGCGACCAGCCAACCGCGTCGCAGACACGTCCGAGATTAATGGATGTGTGGCGGACGAGGTGCCGGGACAGATTACACGCTTGAGCAGGCGGACACGACGAGCAAACAGAGATGCGATCATTAAACAGTCAATAGCACAGACGCGTCCACGCCAACACGCCAATACACACATTGATGTGTACATTATTTATTGTTGCGGACATGTCGTTAAACGTTTGCGCGCACGCTGCACGTTGCTGTCTAGCGTACGCATCGAAAGCGATCGCTGGCGCGACGCGACGCGCGCACGCTGCCGATAGAATATATGGTGTTTTGTGTGTGTGTGTGTGAGCGCGCGCGCGGATCGACGTGGTGGCTTTCTCTCCGGCACGCGATCGCACTCGCACAAACAATATTCAGAGTGGAAAGTACGTAATAGATTTCGCGCGATCGCACGCGCGCTCCAACGAGCCTTCAGACGCTTCAGACGCTCGCAAGCACTTGTTTCGCGAGTGTGTTCGTGTATGTGTGTGCCCAATATGCGAGAGCTCGCAACAATAGCGTTTTTTCCGCTGTTTGCGTGTCTGTGCGCGCGCGCGCACGCAACTAAAAAGTGTTTTATGCTTGCGTTGCGCGGATACGCGCACGTAGCTCGAAATAACAACACGAACCAGCGCGCCGGTATAAATCGTCTTGTCAACACGCGAGCACACGCATCGAACAACGAGAGCACCAGCTCGCACGAACCATCGCTCGATGTGTGTGGGATATCATTGGGAACAACAACGAGACAGCGCACCGAGTAACGAACGAAACCACACACACACGCAGGCCAGCAGACAAACCCCGACTGATTGGGGGCATTCACGTGTAGTACAACGCCGCATTGGCTCCCCTGCTGCGCGCCGAGGTTGAATATTTAACACGCTGCAAGGAATCAATTATTGTGTATGCACGTCTTCGCGGGCACCAAAACACCCTCGAAATGCATCGATCTACTTCGCATGTTACATGTATGTAGCCCGCTGTGAGGGATTACTTTCAATTTCGTTGTTCTCTCAGATCAAGATACCTTCTGGGGGTCGAGAACGAAAGTGTTCACGTGTATGTGTGTTCTAAATGCGTGAACGGAGCAAGGCGAGAACACACCATAACGATCGACCACCATCATCGCGCTCTGCTGCTGTGTATTTTTTTCTCGTTCGACTCGATGCAAATTAGCATACACATACACACATGTACTATAGTGCGTGTCGACGATGTGCGTAAAAGCGAGCAGCATTGCGTAAAAGCGGCTAACGCGTGCTATGCATACACAATTGCGATGCGGAGTGTATTATTATTCAAATGGCTTCTATGCATATGTATGCGCCAAACGTTCGAGTGGGTGTTTGTTACATTTTTTCGCGCACAATGCAGGCCTTTCATTTTGCACACGTTGTCAATGAGACATTTGTCACTGCCCGAAAAATGTGGAGCATCCGAGGCGGCCGATCAGTCGGCCGAATGCGGCCACAAATCATCTGGATCTAAACGGTAGTTTTTCCCACAAACCCATTGACACAAACAGACACGTACAGCACTGTTGATGTTTGTGTGCACTGCAATCACAGTTGTCCACGTCGTTGTTACTTTGTCCGCACGCACGCATCGAATTGTCGCGTACGCGTGTTCGCTCGCTTGTGTGTGACATGCGTGTCTGTTTGCGTTTCTTCATTGTGCATTGTGTACACGCGTGCCTGTCGCGGGGCATACCTGAAGAATGTATCCAAACGTGTTTCCAGCGCGCGCGACGACTGCACGACTTCTTTAATGTCTATACACACATTGCGACGCGCTAGCAGCACAGTCGAGCGGGTTTGATGGCTCAGGTGACACAATTCCACGCGTTGCCTCTATGTGACAACGTGTATCTGTATGTTTGTGCAACATGTTTTACTACACGTCGCAGTAAAACACTGAACACAAACTGCTGGTGCGTTTACGAGTGGTACGGCATTGGGGAAAAATATGATTTGTTTGCCTTCGGTGATATCCAGGCGGCGCGCACACGTTCACAAATTGTTACCATCATACGGCAGCGGCGGCGACACATCGTCATCTATGTTGCTGCACCGCGCATAGATGCATTCTGAGCACTGCACACACAGCGCAACACAATCGAGCCATCGTCGACGTTCCACGTTCCGGAACGAAAAAGAGAAACCGAACATAAATTTCGCGCTGCTTTGGCGCATGCGCACACGTTCAATGTGCTGATGCACCTGGGCGCCCAAGTGCGAACAAGTGTGTGTGTGTGCGCGCGTCATCTCGTTTTCCATCCGCAACCGCGCGAACACTCACGTCTTACACCTGCCGCAGCACCGCACCGAGACCCATATTAACACGCACACATATTTATGATCTTATGCAAATTCTCATCATCGTTTTCCAGTCTCTGCGCCTGCGATAGATGATCGTACAGGCGTGTGCATGATAGAAGTATGCACAAGGCATTTACATATTGCATTCCGAGCGCGTCAAGCGCCGCACGCGAACGTGCGGGGCTTCCTTGTCTCGTCGCCTCGGATCATAAATCCTGCTCCACGCAACGTGCCATCGAATCGATGCGGAAAGTGTATTTGAAATTCGTTTGCGCGCTTCGCAGACACGCCTAACTGGTTGGCGAATGTAGGTGAGCTAGTTTTCAAAACATAGACACTGACGCTTAGCCGAACACGACTTTATAATCGTATCAATAAACGATCGCACGTGCTCTCGTCGGATCGCCAGAGCGCGCAATCAAGCTGTGCGGTTCCCATCCGCCTGGCTATTCGAGATCAATTAATAATAACCGCCACCGTGTGTGTGTGTGGAATGTCCACACACGCCGGTTCGACTGTAATGAAAACTGAATAGCGTAGCGACGACGTTTGATGACTTGATCTCACGCCCTCCAGGCACCTTTCTCCCGATCGAATTGACTCTTGAAGACCGATCAATTTTTGATGTTCTGTGTGTGTGTGGTTTGCATTGCGTGACGATGTGTATGCGTTGATAGGTGGGCGGTATAACCGATTCGATCTCGATACGGATTTCACAATTCCGAGAGGGTTTCGTCGTCGTTTCGGTAGACGACTCAATAAAAGTGTTGCGCGTTATGATTCGATTCGCCACGCAATGCAATTGTTACGACGTCGACATTGTGCAACTGATGCGCATGCATACCGAACAAAGTGCCAGCAGCGATCCTAATCAGACACAATGGTATTGTATTGTAAGTGTGCGCGACAGCAGCGGCGGGTAATTTCGCGACTTACGCAGTCGCGGTAGCTTCTCTACTATGTATTGTACGCGATCGGATTGAGCGCGTTCGAACAATAAAACACGTACACCGTAGACAATCACGTACACGTCTTTTTGCATAATCGTAAGTATGTGCGCGGTGCGCGCGTATGTGTTTTGGTTCGTCGTACGTGTAATTGGCCAAATCACGCAATTAACTCACTTGGACCGTAGACGCATAAAACGCCAGCAACCAACGATGCGCGAATTTCTTCTCTTTCTCTCTGCGGCGCTGACCGCGCAAATGTTGCGTTCGTTCAGTCATTCGGACCGTTTTTTTCGAATGTAGATTTCGGTGAATGTTGAGGCGAACACGTGCAGCAGACGGCAACAGACAACACCGCAAAGGGTGAGGTTGGAAATTGGCTGTTGCGCCCGGCTGACCAAACGGTCCGAAATTAACGTATATACGCATACGCACAGCACAGTTACAATCGACAATAATAAAGCCGAAAACGAAATGCTCGTGGGGTATGCATGCGCACGGTGTGCGAGGTGTGCGATAAAAACGACCGTGTCGTTGCCGTCGGCTGGCGCGTCGTGCTGCTGCTGGTGCCGCCAAGGTGCCGCGCTCACAAAAGCGAAACGCCGTTCGGATATAGGTCAACGATTGCGCACGAACGGTTCAAGTCGTAGTGGTAGTATAATGAAAGGGAAATGTGCTTCCACCCGACTCGGCGCGTGTTTATCGGTCTGGTGTGTTTTTGCATAAAATTCGAGTGTATGTCTGTTCGGCGTATGTGCGTCGTAGGTAGACAAGTTTACACAAATTCCGATACGACATTGGCGTTGGAGAGGTTCGTCGCTTGTCGGCTCTTTCGTTTTCGCACGCAAATACTTTCGTTCTGTATGCTAATTGATTACGCACGATTGTAAAGCGGCGGATACTTTCGCATGCCAACTCAAACACACTCTGCTGACACACATTAAACGGCTGCGGCCATTTCACCCGTCCGACAAATAGCAGTCAAATGGTGAAATTGAGAATCGACGACAATGTGTGCGATTTGCGTGCGACATCATCGGCTGCTAAGCGGTGGTGTTTACACCCAAATCCAGAGAATCTAACCATCGATATGTGTGTGGAGATGCCAATGTGCCAGTCACGACACCGGCACATACACGCACACCCAGCAGCTGGGTAATGTATTCAAAAATGTGCTGTGCACACGAGTGCGACTATCTAACCGAAAATATCTCGAGTTACAAGCATCTCAACGTCTCTGCACCGGCGAAAAGAGAAAGTTGCGCATGCGAGCCGTCGGTCGCAACTGCGGCTGCCGTTTGCTTGCCCCACCAACTGGCCGAATGACCAACGGCCAGAACGAAGCTCCGACTGTTGTTGAGCACATGACGTCTGCTCGAACTGCTACATATTTTACACATGCTCGTTCGCACTGCGGAGCGACCACCTTCGTTGCGCATTCCAATGCCAGAGTGCCAAAAAATGTCAATAACTGTCCGTCATGCGGACACGCGAGAATATGTCATGCTGCGGGCAGGCGCTCTGGTCAAGTACGTCATTGCAATGATCATTCTCTGCGGCTCGGAAAGTAAGTTAAGTGCGGTGGAGTGTGTGTGTGGTATGTTTGTGCGGTGTAGGAAGAGAACTTTCACATATTTCGCAGCAGCCGCCGCCGCACGCGATCGCTCGTGAGCTCACACAGAGCCCCCACATGTAATTGTATCTGTGTGTGTGTGTTCGTCTGTCCGCGAGCTATCGCCAAGCGTGCTGCACACAAACACATCACACACTCTTGCATGCGCGAGGTGAAGGTCTCGACCGTTTATGCATGCAGCTAGACGCTGCTAGCGCGTCTGGATCGAGAGTAAAACGCGAGTAGCGCACACATGCATACTCGCGAGCACAGGGCTCGCTGACCTTCTCTCTTTCTGCTCTGAAATGCACGCGCCGTCAGACCGTCGTCGCCGTCATCGTGATAGACGCTTTGAATAAACGATTCTGACGCGACGGAGAAAGTAATCACCCGACCGACCGGCTGCACGCGAACGCACGCAAGCACGCACGCACGCACAAGTGCATCCGTTATGATCTCGCGTCCATATAGTGTTGAGCATACTGTCGACGAAAACAAAAAAAACGAACAGCCATCCGCTCGAATGGCCGGCGAGTTCAACGACAGTGTGGCGAGAAAGAGTGAAACCGGATCGCGGCGATCGATCGATCGATCACGCATGAATGGGGCGCGCCGCGCACAGCGCGCGTTTTATTTTTCGGCAACTTGCCGATGCGTCCGCGAGTGTATTGTGCATCGATGTGAATAAAAACGAGAAAGAAAGTGACCACACGATCGAAGAGCGCGGTGGCATTGCAGAATTTCGACACCGGCTGTTCACATTCACGCACGCGGCGCGAAACGACATTGACCGGAAGCCAATTATCTGACACACTGACTCGCTTTCTTTGGCCCGAACGCGGCGCATGTGCATGTGCATAAATCCAATTTGTTGGCTGGTGTATGCGCCTGCGGGTCTTTATGGCGTTTTTCGCACGAAGATGACCACCAACATTGCAATTGCGCGCGTGCGCGAACCGCAGTTTATTTGTTTTTAACGAGAAGACGCACACACGACCACACGTCGAATTTTTTAATTGCCCACACAAGGAAAGTGTACATGTTTGCTGCACATGTACGATTCCGTGAATCCGTGACGGCCGTGATGGTTGCGTGTGTGCACTTGACTGCGCGATCTCCGTCGTTATTGTGCCAAAGTCTTTGGCGAAATTGATACACACCAATCAACTCCAAATGGCGTCGTAGTAATATAGTCGGTGTGTGTACTGAAACATGTTTGCTACTGTGTGTGTGTGCGATATCTCGACGCGTGCTCGCATGCGCGCGCCATCACGGAAAAGTGGAGCAAATTTCACATACTATGCGCAACATTGCAGTGCGCAATGAGAGAGCAGCAACGCCGCGCATATGCGAGACTCGGTGTGTGTGTGTCTGTGTAACCTGATCGCGTCTCGTAGACACCATAATCGAAATCCAAGACGCGCGCGCGCGAGTCTCGCAGCAGCAAGTCGCAGCACGCACGCAAACATCCGCACAAACGACGACGCGTAATTGTCGATCAGTGTGCAGTGCTGCTGTGCGATTTCGCATTTGTCACAGATTCAGCAGAAATCCGATTACTGGGTAACGCCGTCGCGTCGCGTCGCAGCATAACTGGTATGCTGCGTGATCTGCTATGCTGCGATATGCCGCGCTGCTGTTGAGCCGGTTGATTTCACATTAACTGTCGTCGCATACAATTAACACACAACGACAGCAGGCAGACGCTCACATTCAAAAACGCACACACACTTCGTGCACTATTTGCATTGTTCTCGAACGTGTAAAAAATACTTGTTCTTTCATGCACGCGAACCTCGCGAACATGTTCTAAATCCACTTTTGTGAACCGTGAGATATGCGACACACAGCAAAGTCGAGCGTCGAGCGCGAATGCAAATGCGAATTCCGCAGATTACTCGACTGCACTTTATGTTGCATTATGTGCTGTGTGTGTTGAAACACACACGGGCACAGGTGTGACCCAGTCGGGATGTTGGCGCACTTACCGGTTGTGTGTAAACTGGTATATTCGGTAGCGATGCACTCGATTCGTTATATCCGTGTGTGTCTGTTGACGATGAAGCGCGTGTAATCCTCGTCGCAGGCGAATGGCACTGGTGATAATCCTTGGTTTGGTTGGTCGATGTGAATGTCGTTTGGTCTTTTGAATGTTTGTGTGTTTTCGTGTTCTTTCGTGTGTGGTTTCACTTTCTCACAAGCTCGCACTAGCACGCACGCGTTTCACGTTCACTGAAACATACAATTGGTCCGATGCGATGTGGGGAGCGATCGCGGAGCCGCCACGATGCGAATGTTTCGGCTGTGCGGTTCGGTTGGAAATGCGTGAATTTTTCGCTGGTATCAGGATTTTATATGACGTGAAAGTTAGTGACCCCTTTCTCTGCCGCGCGCCGCACGACGACGAGCCGAGTGAGTGAGTGAGCGTCGTCGTCGCGAGCGTCGCGTGCGTGTGAGAGTGTGCGTGTGCGTTCGTGCGCTGTCGGCTGACGAAGTACCGCGAGCTGAGCATACTCTCGCACAAATGCAGACACACCTGAGAGTCGGTGTCGGTGTGTGTCGGCCCGTCCCCCAACACGTTTCTGCGACGCCGAAACCGACCGCATCAGCGTCGATGATGACGACAATGCAGATGGTGTTTTCAAATGAGTAAGTGAGTGTGTGTGTCTGTACATTTGCAACGATCTCTGCCGCTGAATGTAGAGTAGAGATGTCCCTTCAATCGCTAAATCTTAGAATCGACAACAAATTAGAAGGATTAATCCGATTTTGATGCTAATATTATCGATTTACGCACATGCTCAAAAGAACGATTTTGTATCATTTCATTTCGTGGGACGTGGCATTACATGGCTTGAATAAAATGTGAAAAATAGTTCTGTAGGCTTTATCAGTAGGTGAATTTAGTGCACAACACAAACATTGTTCTAGATTTTTTTAAATGGATTTTGTCATCGAGATAATTCAATTTTGTGGAACAAGACGCATGTACGTTCAATCCGACACTGTGTACAAAAATTCCGTGTTTCGTGTTTGGTTCTGAGGCAATTACTCTTCATTGGAGACATACAACAATGCACATGAACTCAAATGAAAGGTAATAGAGTAGCGCACTAAATCTCATCATTTGAAAAAATTACAAAATTCTGTGTCGGAATTTTAGTTTTTCACTCAAACTTTTGGGTATTCGTGTGTTAACAATATAACACTTATCGCACACAAAACACTAAAATCAGTTGTATGGGTGGAGAATGAACAGTAATGCAAAAATTAGTGTATTAAAAGTCTTTCGTGGGCCTGGGAAATCGACAAAAACG